>JASAND010025824.1:0-12698 GCA_030248195.1 Trissonchulus latispiculum
GTCGGCTGACGGGTGAAAGACAACAAGACAAACGCTGTTCCATGGATGATATTTATCAAAATAATCAGTATACATAATGTAATAGCAGTTTTAAAGCTGATTTACAAACGAAATCAGGAGTCCGTGAAATCCAGGTCTTTTTCCACTCCGCCGGTCAACAACGCTACTACGGCTTGGAATGGAACTAGATCACTGGCATTTTTAGTGGGGGGGTCTCCCCAACTTTCGGTTCCCCCCTCCACTTTTCGCAGCCCCTCTCCACTTTCGCCCCCCCACTTTTCGGCAAGACCCCACTCACTCTTTTGTGGGTCGTCCAAAATTGTCAAAAAATTAATTTTTTGATGTCAAATTTTCAAAAATTTTCTCAATTTTTAGCTAATTTATGGACTTATAAGCGCATTTTAAGCTTAAAAACAGTGATTTTTTGCGTTTTTACATTAAAAATGCTTATTTTTCGCTAAACATTTCCGTATATTTTTACCTTTGGCTCGCCCCCCCACTTCCCCCTCCCCCCAAGGAGGGGAGCGAAGCCCAGCTCCCCCACTTTCAAAACCCTAAAAAATGCCAGGATTAAACTTAGTGTTAAAAAGTGTATACGCCAAAATTTCCAACCGTTGTTGCAACATTGCTGGCTACAGTAAAACTCGGAACAAAGCAGCTTGCGTGCGGGCTGAGAACACTTGCAGTTGCGGGAAAGATACAAACACGTGCATGCTTATTATGACAAGTAAAGTAAGAGTACCACAATATACTCTAAACCAGAAACTGACAAATGGACATTATCTTGAACTCACCACTACTTAATGTAATACGTAACGTAACTGACTACAAATCAATAGCAAAGCTAAGTCATATAACTATTTACAACTTCGAAAACAACTTTACTTACAAAGATTTTCAGCCGACCCCGGAAAATTGTATTATTTTTGTAGATGATAATTCGTTCATTGTAGTGTAAATTGTACCTGTGTGTGAGATCTGAGAATATAGAATAATGTTCGTCGTCGTTGCGAAGAATTTACTAAATCTTTGTGGAAAAGATCTGCTGGGGGAAATTGTCTCACTCAACGTTTGGCTAAAATTACGTGATCAGTTTTGAGTCTATTTTCGATAACTGTAGTCTAAATTGATGTTGTTAGAAGTTTGAGTTTATAATTAGTTCTCGCATGTTTGCTCTGGTAAAAATGATGAAGTGATTGATACTAAAATTGAGCACGCCTTCATACTTTGCTACTATTGCGTTATGTCGGTCAAGAATTTGTAGCTAAAAAGTTATTAATATTGATCGCTAGATAAATTTGTCGGGGTAGCTTGATTTCTGAAGTTGTAAATAGTTATATGACTTAGCTTTGCTATTGATTTGTAGTCAGTTACGTTACGTATTACATTAAGTAGTGGTGAGTTCAAGATAATGTCCATTTTGTCAGTTTCTGGTTTAGAGTATATTGTGGTACTCTTACTGTTACTTGTCATAATAAGCATGCACGTGTTTGTATCTTTCCCGCAACTGCAAGTGTTCTCAGCCCGCACGCAAGCTGCTTTGTTCCGAGTTTTACTGTAGCCAGCAATGTTGCAACAACGGTTGGAAATTTTGGCGTATACACTTTTTAACACTAAGTTTAATCCTGGCATTTTTTAGGGTTTTGAAAGTGGGGGGGGGGAGCTGGGCTTCGCCCCCTCCCTAGGGAGGGGGAAGTGGGGGGGCGAGCCAAAGGTAAAAATATACGGAAATGTTTAGCGAAAAATAAGCATTTTTAATGTAAAAACGCAAAAAATCACTGTTTTTAAGCTTAAAATGCGCTTATAAGTCCATAAATTAGCTAAAAATTGAGAAAATTTTTGAAAATTTGACCTCAAAAACATAATTTTTTGACAGTTTTGGGCGACCCCCAAAAGAGTGAGTGGGGGCTTGCCGAAAAGTGGGGGGGGGCGAAAGTGGAGAGGGGGCTGCGAAAAGTGGAGGGGGGAACCGAAAGTTGGGGAGACCCCCCCCACTAAAAAATGCCAGTGATCTAGTTCCATTCCAAGCCGTAGTAGCGTTGTTGACCGGCGGAGTGGAAAAAGACCTTGGATTTCACGGACTCCTGATTTCGTTTGTAAATCAGCTTTAAAACTGCTATTACATTATGTATACTGATTATTTTGATAAATATCATCCATGGAACAGCGTTTGTCTTGTTGTCTTTCACCCGTCAGCCGACCAGCGAACGGCCGCTTGGACCGGCGAACGGCTAGCTGGTCGTCTGTTTCCGACTGGCCGGTTTTGGAAAGTCGGCCGGTCAACAACACTATCAAGTTATAACAGCAAAGTACAGTAGTACCAGCATGAGCAGTGCTGGCAGCATTAAAAGACAAGGTAGCTGTCTGCATGGCATGGCGAGCTTGCTGAGAATACTTATTTTGGCACTGGCTGCGAATTTGTGTGAAGACTGAGAAATTTCTCAGACAATGTTTATTTTCTTCTTATAAGCTTTATAATTTATAAACTTTTCAAACGGCGAACTGTGCTCTAGAATTTAGGGTCGCCATGTTTGTGTTGTTTTGCTTTAATGAAGTTATGCATAAATTGTTCTAACGATTTCATTATTTGCTTCTGTAATTTTATTGCAACAGTATAAGTAAAAAGCTTCTAACCTGATTGCCGTCTCTAATTGTTCAATTTCAGCTGTTGAGAATGATCGACGTTACCGGCCAGCCTTGACTAGGCGCCTTGTGAGGCCTATGCCGATTCTTCCCTGGGATTTCACCAAATAAGTATAAGGCAGCAAATTGACGGTCGAATCGACCACTTTTACTTTGGAAAGGCGAACTATTAATCTAACCCTTGGAGCAACAGAAAATTTGGTGCATTTGCGGAAACTGCTTGTCAAAGGAAAATATGAAACATTGTGCAGAATCATGAAAGCTGTCGAGTTATGTAGGATTGTTCAAGTTCAAGTCTTCAAAAATTAGGTTTTTTCCACTTCTTGATGTTTTGAATGGCGTATTAAAATAATATGTAGCAGAGAAGTACATAACTGGGTCAGTTCGCGTCACTAGATGGACCGGGTCAATGGGTCCCCGGCTCAGGAACCAGTCTCGACCCGCTATTTTTGGTTTGGGAATTTTTTAGATTTGAAAGGATAGTTTTCAAAATTTTTTAGCAGGTGAAAATTTCAATAATTATATATACTCAAAAGCTAGCAATTGCAATAATATATTATAATAATAAACCTTATTCATAATAAGCTTTGTAAAGTGCTTGAAGCCGTAATGGGTTGTCATTAGTGTTGTTTCAGTAGCCAATTCTAGTTTCAGTTTCAGTTTCAGTCGGTGGTCCGAAATAATTTCAGTTTCAGTTGCAGTTTAAGTTTCAATCGGCAATGTAAAATAATTTCAGTTGCAGTGTAAGTACGTGTGTCTCCTTGACACCCCCACTTAATGATCCATTTGTAAAAGTGATTGATCCAGACGCAACATGAGATGGAGTGAATGATCCAGCAATTATTTTCATTGATCCACCCGTCAATTTTGCACAAATACCGCTTTTATTATGTGGTTCGCCAAATACCATTTTGCGAACCAACTTAATGATCCAACTGCGGGAGTCACATCATTTGAAAGAGAATTTTCTCTTTTCAATGATCCACAAACCCAAAAATACGAAACTGCTTAGAAAAAATTTAATTTCAATTTAAAAAGTTAAAACTTTCCAGGGATTTTACAGAAAATACTTGCCTCCAACCTCATTAGTGTGCTTGCTGTCCGCTCACCGAAATCTGATCGTTTTGATTACAAAATTCTGACACAACCAATTGTTTCAATTTCTATTATTTTATGTTAATTTTGTTTGATGTAACTCAATATAGTTTCAGCTAATTGTTTATTGTTTCAAAATGAGCGAAAATGCAGAGCAAAATTTCAAATTTTGCACATATAAAATTTTGAACGTTTGACTTGCCGTCCGCTCACCGACAACGGGCAGGGTCGGGCGCAAATGACAAAATTTTATATGCGTTTATTATCAATGTTGATAAAGGTTTTCGACGTCGCTGAACACAAATATTCAGTTCTTGTGGCAAGGAAAGCTTTGTTTCGTATAGAAAATCAGTGGTAGCTTTCATTATGATTACGTGACTGCAGCAAGCAATGCCTTTCAACTTAGTTTACCTGGTTATTCAGGATTATTTTGTTATTTAGGCTATTTTGTCATTTGCGCCCGACCCTGCCCGTTGTCGGTGAGAGGACGGCAAGTCAGACATTCAAAAATTTATATGTGCAAAATTTGAAATTTTGCTCTGCATTTTCGCTCATTTTGAAACAATAAACAATAAGCTGAAACTATATTGAGTTACATCAAACAAAATTAACATAAAATAATAGAAATTAATGTCAGAATTTTGTAATCAAAACGATCAGATTTCGGTGAGCGGACAGGAAGCACACTAATGAGGTTGGAGGCAAGTATTTTCTGTTAAATCCCTGGAAAGTTTTAACTTTTTAAATTGAAATTAAATTTTTTCTAAGCACTTTCGTATTTTTGGGTTTGTGGATCATTGAAAAGAGAAAATTCTCTTTCAAATGATGTGACTCCCGCAGTTGGATCATTAAGTTGGTTCGCAAAATGGTATTTGGCGAACCACATATAAAAGCGGTATTTGTGCAAAATTGACGGGTGGATCAATGAAAATAATTGCTGGATCATTCACTCCATCTCATGCTGCGTCTGGATCAATCACTTTTAAAATGGATCAATAAGTGGGGGTGTCAAGGAGACACACGTAGTGTAAGTTTCAGTCGGAGTTAAAGCACAAGTTGATGATTATTCAGCCTCTTTTGCAGCATGTACAGCAAACCGACCACAGGAGATGGTCGGGACAGCCTCGCCAGACAAACCGTGTAGATAATCCTGCTCTAAGTGAAGAGATGACTCTTCACTTTCACTAATTAGGATTCGAACAAGACTACCTACCTAGCAGGAGCTCAGTAGACTAAAAGCCTAAAAGTAATAGCAATTTAATAAAGAAAGAACAACAAGTATATGAAATATATACGTAGAATATAAGAAATATATAAAATGGGCTAAGCCCTCAGGTAGGTATACACAACAATCACACAATAAAGACTTATTACAATTACAGGCCGGTGTCACAGGGAAAATTTCCGCCCGTGAATTCTTTCCCCCGGAAAAATTTCCCTAGGGAAATTTTTCTCCCCGGAAGAATTTCACTAGAGATTTCTTCCCCCCGGAAAATTTCCCTAACAGTAAATTTTGCGCTTATGCATTGTGTTTATAGTCCCCTAGTAAGTTAAACTTTATAGATTTTCATATTGAGCATCCAATTATTTTAATATTCGTCGATATTCTTTCCGAACCTTCAACAATCTACATAAACTTAGAATAATATTAAAATTCAAGAAACAAAGTATTTATTAAAAGGTAGCTTCCGATATCGTAGTATGTACCGACGGTTACTTTCAGTCGATTTTCTAATCTTATCCTAATTTTTATGTACGCCTTCTCACTGCAGTGTGGTGATCCAGTTAGGAGTAGTGCCACCTTTTTTTTCTCAAAGCAGCTGTGAACTTTGAGGTGACACTGAGTAACCGCTCATGCAGCTTACGCGAGGCAATAGTCAAGGCTGTGGTAGCGCGCATCCCCGGAAGGACGGCCGCCCCTTGGGTTATCTCAGATAAACGCGGAGCTAAGGGACAAGAGCCTAAGGCACTCGTCGGGAAGATATGATTTCTAGCTAGATGTCAAGAGACATGCTAGAATTTTTTAGTTATAGACGACATGATCCTCAACTTCTCAAAATTCCTACAATTAATACCATACAGAAAAATATTTACTACGTCAGGGAAATTTTTCCGGGGGGGGGAAGAATTCCCTAGGGAAATTTTTCTGGGGGGGGGAAGAATTCCCTAGGGAAATTTTTCCGGGGGAAAGATTTCCCTAGGGAAACTTTTCCGCGGGGAAAAATTTCCCTAGTGACATTTTTCCGGGGGCACGGGGGAAAATTTTCCCTGTGACACCGGCAGGCCAACGTTACCAGACAATATGCTCTGGGGATGGTGGAAATAGCAAAAAGGATTATAATAGCGGGTAATCACGTTGATGGAAGTACATACTAAGATTGAGGGGGGAATATTTTGTATACCCTCCGCCCCCACCTTAAGACACAAGAACGTTGTGTTTTTGATCGGCAGGCCGTCTCAAATTTTATCAACTTCCGAAAATAAATTATTTTAGCGTACTAAGATCCTCCACGTAGTACCGCTTCTAAAATTGATGATCATTCTCCAATTGCTATTCCTTAGCCTCTATCTACAGAATGCAGTTTTTGCAAAAACCAAGTTTTTCCTGCGATTTTTGAGCTAGAGGGTTGCCACTTGACGAAATTACCCCGGAACTTTTTAGTTGCTCCGCCCAATTGGAGAGTATGTTAGGCTTGTACATTTTGACATAAAATGGTTTCTTAAACTCAAAGTAATGAATAATGATGATTCAAAATTTATGTTTCCAAACTTCCACCACCTTAACCAACCATTTCCATTTACCATCTTAACTAACTTAACTCGCGGGACTAAAATTTAATCCTTTTCATTCGAGGTTCTGCTGCCTTAGTGCTGATTAATATTAATCTGAGCCGTTTAAACTTCAAAAAAGTGTAAGGTCGTGACTTTTTTGTTACTGATACCAAGAGTTTATAATAGGAAGTATATATTACACTTTCCTACTACTTTCCTAGCTCATGTTATAGTATTTAATTTAATATGAAATGAAAAGCCCGTCTTCGAAAAATGTCTGTTTGCTATGTTTAATCCCCCCCCCCCTAGATTTCCGCCTTAATATTTTGAGCATATTGCAAGCTTAATACATTTGGAAGAGCTGAGTGTCTTACTCTTCCTATAATAAATTCTTGCGAAGACTGATCGATCATAAGCGAAACACATCTGCACCACATGACGGCGGCTGATTCTCGGCTGATGTCCCACTAATCGGACGTGGACACTCGTGAATATAATAAATTAGCCCCATCACTGGTTGTTGCGAAGCTCGAAACCGACACATTTTGTTCGAAAAGTCTGCTTTGTTTTCGAGCTTCACTACGCATACGCAATTATACTCGACCCATGAGTGAGCAAAGCCCATTTGGTCTATTGGTATTGGGTATATTGAGGGAGACACAAAATAACAAGTTTCAGTTGCAGAGTCTATTTAGTGCGAAGAATGGATCGTTATTGGCGGAAGGGCTGTGTGACATGTCATATTTTGAGCATTTTGAGCACTTTAGTGTTGAGTACATTTAAATTTTGTGGATGAAAGCTCTCCTTTCTTTCGCTTGGCTACAATGATTTGATTCGATTCCTGTCCAGGCAGGAAATGTTGGTTTATCTTCAGTAGTCAAAATTGCATATATTTTTATAAAATTAGGACCCTAAGGCCAAGGACCCAAACTCCTAGCAACAACTTATAAAATCTCATTTTTCGGGGGGGGGGGGCGGGTGGGAAGGGAATTTCACCGGGATTCCTGCCCTTCTCTACACAGTCTCTTGTTACCTTTCCGCCATCGTGGTACCATTTAAGGACCATTTAAGGATGTCTAGAGCAATTGAAACAGGTGCCGTTCTTAGGTTTCCTTAGGTATATGCCCATTCAAAAACGTGTCACTACAGTTTGGGAACGAATTCAAACTTAAGCTAGGTTCGATTGTGCCTGGGGGGCTCAATCGGTAGAGCGTCGGTCTAGTTAACCGAAGGTTGTGGGTTCGATCACCACCTCAGGCCCGAATTTTTCGGGTCTGTGGTGCTGTAGTGACAACTTTCTTTCTTTCGTCTACTATCTTGTATCTTCCCTGTTGTCCTAAACCATAATGAGGAGAAGGAAAAGTGCATTTCGGGAGGTCTTCCGCAAAGGCCAATTTCATAAAAATCTTGCAACTTGAACATGCACTTGAACTTGCACTTGCACTTGAACTGCAAGTTCAAGTTGTCAGTGTTTCATAAAACTTTTTCTGCTTACTTGCGGAAATTAGCTAAGCAAGTTGCAAGACTTGACAACTTGTAAACAATTCAAGTGCAAGTTTGCAGCTGATCTTTAAAAAATTAACAAAAAATATTTGAAAATTTATGTAAATTTCAAACATTAAAGAAGTCAACAAGACAACTTTCTTTCTTTCGTCTACTATCTTGTATCTTCCCTGTTGTCCTAAACCATAATGAGGAGAAGGAAAAGTGCATTTCGGGAAGTCTTCCGCTGTCCTCCCACGTTACCACGAGCACTTATCCTTAAAACTGCCTTACTCAATAACGTCAACTTTTCGTTTGTGTTATTTTAGGTTGCTCATTCTATCGTTGGCTACCTTTATGCCTTACCATTACGTCTACATTATTAGGGAATAGCCATGGCAAAGAAAGTAGATTCGTTTCCGTTGCTTGATTTGCCTGATCGTCTCTTGGTGGACATTTTGCGTCAACTTTCTTGGCGTCAAAGAATTCCTCTGGAAAGGGTTTCCAAGCGATTTCGTCATCTCGTCTACGCATCCTATCTTGATGTGAAAGTGCTGACTGTTGGCGCCGTAGAGTCTGCAAAGTCTGCTGACAACTATTTTTCTCAGTTGAGAATCAGTGATCTCTTGAATGATCGTCTTGAATGGATTATGAGTCGATTTCGTGGCCTACAGGAGCTCGATTTGCTGAGACCGATTGGAAAGTCAGCCTTGATTCGATTTGGGGAGGCCTTTCCTAATTTGCATATTCTAGGAATTCGATTGGCCCATCCGCGACATCGGTTACAGTTGAAAAATCTGCCCCAAAATGTTGCTGTTAATCTTCACCACACTCCGGGTGAAAACGGACCAAAACTGCAGAGAAGTAAATTTAGAGAATTTTCGAAGTCTGTCTCCTCTCAGCGTTGTCAAATTAAGTCTTACTTTTTCGAGGGGACTATGCAGCGTGATTTTCCGGTTAGTCAGTTTATGCCCCCAACGATGAAACACGTTGCCATTCTGTCTACCGATTTGATCGCTGGTCCTGCGGAGTTTATTCCCGAAATTATTCCGAATACGATTTGCCAGCTTAAATCGCTTAATATCCCGTCCATGTCGCTCTCCATTTGCTCTTTGTCCAGCCTAAGTCAAAGCTGCCCTTTCCTGAAAACGCTGTACTTTGGTGGTTGCTCCGATGGGAGTCCCCGAAACATTGCCGCTGCCGATCTGCAGTTTCCGAATCTAAAGAATCTCTACGTTTGCAACATTCCAGATGAGCTGTTGCTTAAATTGACCGATTCCCGAAACCTGTCCTTTCTTCATCTCGATTCTGCAAACCCGGAAACGCTGAGTAGGTTGGCGATTGGCTGCCCGAATTTGCTGGAACTAAAGTGTCGTATTTCGCTCGATTCAATTACGGTGAGCTGTTTCACAGACATCGTTCTGGAACAATTTCGCCGGTTAGAATCCGTCTTTATCCGGTTTTATCCCCTTACCAGATTTGGAGAGCCGAGTGTTCTCGAGGTGGATCCAAGCCGGGAAAGCTTGGTGCCGGCTCATTTGCTATCACTTCGCATTGAAACTGTTGATTATCTCAGAATCCCATACACTTTGCGTTACTCCTTTTCAAACCTATTGCAAGGTATTACCCGCCTCCATTTTCGTTGGCTAACGTTGGAGTGTGAGCTGGACTGCCCGGTTTTAGTAGAATTTGAATTGGCTTCTGTCAAATTTGCGACGGCTGACGCTGGTTTCCGAGTTGGTCCATTTCTGCGATCGCTTGCAATTAAGGACCCAAGGAAGGTAGACCATGAAAGGATATACACATCGGACGGAAAAATAATTCTGAGCTTATCCCATTTGAGCTTATGCTTTCCTCAGTCCCAGATTTTGTTTGGCTTTTGCACCTATTTTAACTCATATCCATATCTGAAAACTGTGGATCTTTTGACTGAATCGGACAATTCGATAAATTCTAAATCGATTTCGGTGGCATGTGGTCAGAATCTGGGTAAACGGTTGGGATTGCTTTTGGGTCTTGAAAAGCTCGGGCTTAGACCGACCTCTGGTTCTCTTCCTTTCGGTATCCAAAGCTGCATCCTAAAGGCTCTGGCAGAACAGAGAAAAATGCTAGTCGTGTTTGGTCAAGATCTAAAGTTGTTGGAATATGTGTGTAAACCGCTATATGTTTATATGCGTTTGAACTAAAACGCATCTGATTGGCTGATCTATACACCTGGGGAGGTCTCGGGGGGTCCCAGTTACACGTACAAGTTTCTAAAAGCGTTTAGCTCTTTAATGATTGGTTGAGTTTTAGCTACCATATGCCATAGGGGATCGATAAGAGCGCAGGCTTTAGAAACTTGTGACTGTAGTGTACCCCCCCCCGAGCTCGGGGGGGGGGTCCGCTTATACACGTAATTTTTACATAAGTTAGGCGATCAGCCAATCAGATGCGTTTTAGTTCAAGCATATAAACATATGTATGGTTAACAACGGTAAGTGGTAGCCCCTCCCGAGATTTCGGCCTTAATGTGCCGAGCATCTTGCAAACTTAAAGCACTAGTAAGAGCCGAGTGTCTCACTCTTCCTTTATAGACTCTTGGTACAACTAATTTAATTATGTATTAGATATGACAACTTTGTTTATTTAATATTATATACTCTTGTAGAAGGAAGAGTGTGTCATAGCATTTTAGAATTCCTGAAATTTTCTATTATGTACTTAAACATCAGACTCAACCTGAAATTAGTTTAATTATAAAACTGGTTTTTGGATGAGTGCACAGCGGATAATTTCTGCTAGTTTGAGAATAATTAGAGAAAATCAAAATTCTGAACTAAATAAGATTTAAACCAAACTGCTAACATGTTCCGAATAATCGGCATAGCATATTCGAGTAAGCTACTGTTGTTCTCAAGTTGTCATTCATGATTTGAGTGTGAGTAGAGCCATTTTCGACATTTTCTTCTTTTATCTTGCTTTATGTGCCTTTTGCTTTAAATAATTCTATTTTTTCTGGTCATAATATAACTTTCATATGCCGTTCTTTGCTTATGCAAGTAAAAGATTCTATTTTGAAGTAGTAATTTTTAACCTGTTCCAGTTTTTTAGCAGTTGAAGAATACGATAAACACAATCATGCTGTGCTGGCTAAATTCATAGGTTTACTGTGCTGATGAATTACGTGCCAAAGATGTGATTAAGACTATGTTAGGGAGAATGTTACTGTGAATTCTCCCTTCAGGTGATAATCGAACCCACCCGTTTGCCTACTGAGAAAGTGAGAAGTCTCATATATCTTACTAATGCACTTTTAAGCCTGCCAGCCAACCAGTTGTGCCGTTAAATGGTTCACCCTCCCCCTGGACGGGACGGGACCCGGCCCTACGCATATTTGAGCCATGATCACAAGTCGGATAATTTCATTTATGTAATCTTGATGGCCGGGTTTTGATTCATGGCTTGGGAAGCGTAAAGCCCGGTTCACACTAGGGCACAAGCACAAGCACAAGCACAAGCACAGGCACAAGCACAAGCACAACCGGTTCACACTATTGAAAACTGGCACAAGCACAAGCACAAGCACAACGCCGAGTTGAATTCAGTTTAACTTTTTGCACAAGCACAACGCCTGCAGCCAATGAAATTTGTTTTGCACTATGCACAGAAGGCGTGGCCATGCTGAATTTCAAATTCTATTGGCTATGCTTGTACCCTAGTGTGAACATTTTCATCTTGTGCCTGTGCTTGTGCTTGTGCTTGTTCTTGTGCTTGTGCCTGTGCTTGTGCTTGTGCGCTAGTGTGAACCGACCTTTAGCCTAGCTAGTTTATGTTGAATTAAGTAATAGCCTGTGAGTTGTTGTTGTTGTTAGCCTGGAGGTTGAATGCGAAAAGTTTGCTCAATAGCAAGTGGATGGTGGTTAGATTCTAAACACTGTGACGCGAAGGTTTAGTACGGACCTGATCTCAATCGACACATTTTTAATGAAGTGGTGCAATATTACAATAAAACTCATTTGCATAATTTACACGAAGAAAACGGCTGGATTCTGAGAAACGATGAGAAACAAAACGAAACGTGCACAAATTGTGCTTAGTGTTAAGAAACATCTGTGCCGCGTTGTAAAAGATTCTCCTAAGCCTAAGAGCGCTCCTAAGTACTGCTTAAGTGGACACTTTCCTAAATGGCTCCTACACATCCTCCTAGCCTCCTAGGAGGGTACCTAGGAGAATCTTTTGCAACGATTGTGATGATTCTTTTGTCCTGATTCTTAGAGCAAATTTCAGTACCAAAAAGGGCAAAAGGGCATTAACTTGTCTTGGTGGGAGCGCGACTGGGGGGGGGGGGGGGGGGAGTTTGGGCGATTTGGGAAAGAGTGTTTATAGAATTTTTTATTTATGCCTCCACAAAAAGTCGGGTGAGGCTATGATTGCGAAAGCAGGGATGTGTCTTCGGAAAGGCAGTCCGCAGACATGCACAGGAAAGAATATATATCGGTGGTGTGCCTTCATTAACTTGGGAATGTGGGGACGTACTTTTAATTGTCTCTAGGATCTAAAATTCACACACACACACACACACACACACACATATATATATATATATATATATATATATATATATATATATATATGGCAAGAATTCTGAGAAAGTCGACCCGGCGTAATAGAGGGTTGATTGGTCTCAAAAATCTATGTCCTTGGATTTTGCTCGTTCCCACATA
>JASAND010025825.1:0-14393 GCA_030248195.1 Trissonchulus latispiculum
AAAATTTTGAGGGGGTCTACCCCGCGGTTGGTAAAAATTGCGAATTTTTAACGGTTTTGAGCAAAAATTAGTAATAAATGACAATTTTTAGCGATTTTCGAGAATTTTTTTAAAAATCGCTAAAATTTGATAAAAAACTTAACAATTTTTAGTAAAAATTGCTGAGGGGTCTGCCCTTTTTTTCCTTTCTGGTCGAGAGGGTCTGCCCTTTTTTCCTTTCCGCTGAGGGGTGCACCCCCCCTCCCCCATTCTCCCGCCCCACGTTATCCTATGGGACTAATTCCCTTGTAACCTTTAGAGGGTGTCTGCTTTACATTTTTATTCACGCTGTCATTGAGGGTATCCCTCTCACATTATTATTTGGAGTTTTTTCTTCCCCTATCGTTGCTTTATTGATCGGTTGTTTCTTTTAATTTCAGTTTCGCTAACGAAGTGGCCGGTGTGCCAGACCTTGGTACGACTGGGCGCGGCAGTGACATGCAGATTGGGACCTATGTGGAGAAGCTGTTTGCCTCAGAGCTGTCGGGAAATGTGATTGACCTTTGTCCTGTCGGCGCCCTGACCTCGAAGCCCTATTCCTTCACTGCTCGACCTTGGGAAACAAGGTAATAATGCCCCGGTAATGTCAGGGGCTCGTAGAATTGAATTGGTGGATATTAATGTAGGGTATTTGGTTTTTCCAGAGGGAATCTGGGAGGGTCCCCCACTGGCTCAAGAGGGCGGGCGGACATTACCGGAAACACAGCTTTTGTAATAAATTGCCAATCATTACTACTTTGACGTATTTAGCATGTAGAATCTTTAAAATACTCAAAAAGGGCCTGGATTTTGACTAACAATAGAAGCCTACTGGTAAAAGCTTTATAAATACGCTAGTAGCTTTTTAAAATTTACTTTTTTGGGAAACATTTAGGCACGGTGAGAAATCTGGGGGAGCCAAAAATTCTGGGAGTGGCTGGCTTTTTCCTAGGCAAAAATTTCTGGGGGGGGAGAAAAAGTTTTCAAAAATGCCTAAAAACAGCTATTTTTTGCTGCTGAGCTAAAAAAAATTAACTATTTTTATCTTAAATTTAAGCTTACAATAGCTAAAAAATGCTTAAAAATGGGTAAAAATCCGGCGAAGCCGGAAACATTTTTCAAAATTTACCCTCAAAACCCTATTTTTCCGGGCATTTTAGAGTTCTGGGGGGGAAGGCCCGAATCCTGGGGAAGGGCCCACCCCCCCCCCCTGTAGGAAAAAGCCAGAGTGGGCGTTTCGGATCGTTGGGGGGGCTCGTCTCCTCTATTAAAGTATCCTGTAGTAAGTGAGTTTTCATCTCCGCTTTACTTTGTTTCAATATTGGCAGGAGTTTAGTTGTCTGGCTTTTGTTTCTTTACTAACATAGTTAATTGTACGTGTTCAGTCTCCTATCCTTAGATACAACATAATTTTGTAAAAATTCTCACAAGAGACTATGGCAGGGTTTTCTTTTTCAAAATCGGACCTGTGTAAATCTTGTGTAAATTTAAATTTCAGTGTGTATTTTTGTTTGAAGCTGTGTAAAATCTAAAAGTGTTGTTTTTGAGATATAATACGAAATAAAATAAATTTAAGCGTTATTTTATTGCAACAATGTTATTTTCGGATCATTAATCAAAAGTTCTGGCAACTGCACTTGTGTAACGTCCGTGGGGGACACGTCCGTGTAACGCAGAAGAACCCACGCGGGGGGTCTGGGGGGCGGAGTCCCCCAGACGCTGAGGAAATTTTGTAAATTGTAATAAAATTCGCAATGGAAAAGTCTAAAAAGATTATATAATCCATTAAATGCCAAAACTAGGATTGGACAAATTCTAATTTCTGAAAAAACTAAGCCTACTGAAACCATTTCTTTAATTTTCCAACTTTTTGGAATAATTTTTTTCACAAACATTCTGGTTACGTACTAAAAGGTTCGAAGCTTTAATTGCTGTAGGGGAATTTTCCATAATATGGACAGAAAACACCCATTCTGAGCCCCCCCCCAGAAGTTGAGAAATTTTTTAAAATTATCGGCAAAAACGCATTGAACAGTTGCATTCTTTTAGCTTTCGTTTTGAATATACAGTACAACCTATTGTGCTAGACAGCAACAATTTTTGTGGCTCAGACTGCTTATAATTAAAGAGAGATATATATATATATATATACAAGACACTGGCGGATCCAGGATGTCGTGAGGGGGGCGGTAAAATGTTTCCAGCGGGGGGTCTGGGGGGCGGAGCCCCCAGAAGTTGAAGAAATTTTTGTTTTTTGCAATAAAATCGGTCTTCAGTTCTTTAATTCTT
The DNA here is from genome assembly GCA_030248195.1 of Trissonchulus latispiculum. Classification (NCBI taxonomy): domain Eukaryota; kingdom Metazoa; phylum Nematoda; class Enoplea; order Enoplida; family Ironidae; genus Trissonchulus; species Trissonchulus latispiculum. The sequence goes on from JASAND010025825.1 coordinate 2,308, forward strand.
TTCATAAACTCTTAAAAAAATTCTTAAAAATTCTGGACATTTTTAGGCAAAAGTGGTAATTTTCTCCGAAAAATCGGATGCATTTCAAGCTTCTTAATTTTTCCTGCCTTCGAATCGCGACGGGGGGGGGCGCCCCCCGCCATCCCTGGATCCGCCCCTGGTTCAAGAAACGATATTGAATCGTATGTACTAGCTATCATGGGGGTGCTCGGAGAGCCCCCCATAATATGAGCTATAAAGGCACTTTGCGGATTTTGAAAAGTGCTAATTAGGCATAACTAATTAACGGGAAGGAATTAAGAGCTAATATTTATATTTTTGAAATCTCCAGGCCGAGAGCTTTCGAATGATACCAAACTTGCCCGGAAAAAATGAACTTTGAAAAAATCTACTTTCTCTTACGGGTTTGAAAGTGGGGTTTTTTTCTCTGTATTCAGCATGATTTTTGTCAATTTTGTGTTAACTCGATTTTTCAAACGGCCCATAGGAAAAATTTTTCTATACTATTTTTTGAATATCTAGGCAATGGTACTTAGCAAGTTTATGTTTTTTTTCCGAATTTCAATCTGGTTCGATTTTTATAGATGGCCAAAAATTGAAAAAATAGCGTTTTTGGACACCTTCAAGCTGAAAAATTTCTAAGTCCGAAAATTTGAAAATAGTCTAAAAACGGGCAAAAACAGCGTTTTTCGGCCTCGGGGTGGTACCCACATATAGTAAATCGGGGTCGCTGAACACGATGAGCATAGTGCCGACACCGTATCTCGCCTGGTTCATCTGGTTCAACTGGTTCAAAGTTGAACCAGTTCCTGGTTCAAGCTACTGGAGATAGCTAGAAGGCTGAAATTTTGCATACAAAGGTTATTGGGCATGGGGAATTCACTGGTGGTGTTACTTTGGTGATCCGACCCATGGCTGGCCAGATCTGGTTCAACTGGTTCAAAATTGAACCAGGTCCTGGTTCAAGCTACTGGAGATAGTTGGAAGGCTGAAATTTTGCATACAAAGGTTATTGGGCATGGGGAATTCACTGGTGGTGTTACTTTGGTGATCCGACCCATGGCGGGCCAGATCTGGTTCAACTGGTTCAAAGTTGAACCAGTTCCTGGTTCAAGCTACTGGAGATAGCTAGAAGGCTGATATTTTGCATACAAAGGTTATTGGGCATGGGGAATTCACTGGTGGTGTTACTTTGGTGATCCGAGCCATGGCTGGCCAGATCTGGTTCAACTGGTTCAAAATTGAACCAGGTCCTGGTTCAAGCTACTGGAGATAGTTGGAAGGCTGAAATTTTGCATACAAAGGTTATTGGGCATGGGGAATTCACTGGTGGTGTTACTTTGGTGATCCGACCCATGGCTGGCCAGATCTGGTTCAACTGGTTCAAAATTGAACCAGGTCCTGGTTCAAGCTACTGGAGATAGTTGGAAGGCTGAAATTTTGCATACAAAGGTTATTGGGCATGGGGAATTCACTGATGGTGTTACTTTGGTGATCCGACCCATGGCTGGCCAGATCTGGTTCAACTGGTTCAAAGTTGAACCAGTTCCTGGTTCAAGCTACTGGAGATAGCTAGAAGGCTGAAATTTTGCATACAAAGGTTATTGGGAATGGGGAATTCACTGGTGGTGTTACTTTGGTGATCCGACCCATGGCTGGCCAGATCTGGTTCAACTGGTTCAAAATTGAACCAGTTCCTGGTTCAAGCTACTGGAGATAGTTGGAAGGCTGAAATTGTGCATACAAAGGTTATTGGGCATGGGGAATTCACTGGTGGTGTTACTTTGGTGATCCGACCCATGGCTGGCCAGATCTGGTTCAACTGGTTCAAAATTGAACCAGTTCCTGGTTCACTGTTTTTCTTTGTGTTTTTTATTGTGTTTTCGCACACTTTTTTTTAAAAAAACACACAAAATTTTAAAAAAACACACCAAAAAGCACACTCACATTTTCACCTGAAGGAGCGAATTTTTATTAATTTTAAGCCTAATTTTTAAGTTTTTCCAAAAAATTTTGCGCCTTCGGCGCAAGTATTCACTATATATCTATGTTTTTACTTCTGTTTGTTTTCGTCTAGGCATTAGTTTTCGTGTAGCCTTCATTATTCTAAGCAACGGTGTCATTAGGGACTGTATAAGCAAATTATTCTATGAAATTACGTTTCCAAATTCTGCAAATGACTGGAATAAAATAAACTGTCGAAAAGTAAAAGGATTGAAGGATTTCAGACCAAAATTGTCACAATTTTCAAAAAATTCTGAACGTCTGGGGGACTCCGCCCCCCAGACCCCCCATTGTAGCGCAAAAAAGACGTCATCAATGCAAATATTTAACGTTCAGAACATTGAAATATCGTTTATGAAGACTGAGCATGCAATATATGCTTTGTACTTCTTCTGTAAAACGCGAAAAATGCTAAATATAGTTTAAAATGCTGTAAAAACCGTTAAAAACGTGTTAAAACTGCGAAAAGCGAATTTCAGGAAAAACACAGATTTTTTAAAAAAACACACATTTTCTTAAAAAAACACACTAAAAAGCACAGGTAAAATTTTGAAAAAAAAAACCCTGTCCTGGTTCAAGCTACTGGAGATAGTTGGAAGGCTGAAATTTTGCATACAAAGGTTATTGGGCATGGGGAATTCACTGGTGGTGTTACCTTGGTGATCCGACCCATGCCTGGCAAGATCTGGTTCAACTGGTTCAAAGTTGAACCAGTTCCTGGTTCAAGCTACTGGAGATAGTTGGAAGGCTGAAATTTTGCATACAAAGGTTATTGGGCATGGGGAATTCACTGGTGGTGTTACTTTGGTGATCCGACCTATGCCTGGCCAGATCTGGTTCAACTGGTTAAAAGTTGAACCAGTTCCTGGTTCAAGCTACTGGAGATAGCTGAAAGGCTGAAATTTTGCATGCAAAGCTTATTGGGCATGGGGAATTCACTGGTGGGATTTGTGATTGCTGCTGCCACAGTTATGGCAGCGTTCCCAAAAACTAGACGGAGGACAAGTAGGAAAAATGCTCCTTGCAGTCGCATGAAAAAGTTAATATGAGCTATGATGGTCAACATTTAAATGTGTCAAGGACAAGATTTAAAATGTTTAATATGAGCCAACATCTAAATAAGTAGAGGACAAGATGTAAACGGCTAATATGAGCCGCTACGTTTCTCTTGGGCTCATATTGACGCTACTAAAATGGCAAACATATATACAGTTTACGGTTGGCATATAAGCATCAGTGTTTATAAACGATTTGATTGGCTTGGGAATATTGAATTAATGTGATGATTGGATGATAACTTCAAATGTGATTTCTCAAGATTTCACAACATGTGTAAATTCCACATTTTCGTTTCTTCATTAGATTGGACTTCGGTTTCGTTTTGTTGACTTATATGGTGGCCTTAAATGTGTACTTGGATGTAGCGGTGGAGAAGAAAACATTTACGTACAGCTTTGCAAAATTAATGTTTATGCGTCGTTATTCATACAAGCCATTTCAGTGTTGGATTAAAAGTAAGCAAAAGCTAAATGAGCGTCAATATGCGCCCAAGAGAAACGTAGCGGCTCATATTAGCCGTTTACATCTTGTCCTCTACTTATTTAGATGTTGGCTCATATTAAACATTTTAAATGTTGTCCTTGACACATTTAAATGTTGACCATCATAGCTCATATTAACTTTTTCATGCGACTGCAAGGAGCATTTTTCCTACTTGTATTACTATACTATCTTAAAAATATTTGCACGCTGTACGTGAATAAATTATACGCAACCGGATAAGCAGATGTATTTGCAGAAACAACCTATAATCATGTCGTAATGCAGAAAACCATGGTAAATGATTGGAAAGCGGCGGGGGTCTGGGGGCGGCAGCCCCCAGCTAAAAGCTAGAGCTATTTTAAATATGAAGGGCTTGAAAACTATTTTTTCAGAGCACTTTTTGCAAAAATTTTCGAAAATGTGGCTGTGTATTTTGGTGTGTAAATTAATTTTTCACTGTGTAAATTTATTTATTTTGTGTAAATACACAGTATTTTACACAAAAAGAAAACCCTGGACTATGGGGCTATGGTAACGTACTACGCATGGCATGTATGGTTTTGTGAAATAAGATAATATTAAATTAATAGCTGTACAGTTTTGTTTTAGGAAAACTGAGACTATTGATGTGATGGACGCCCTAGGAAGCAATATTGTAGTCTCGCATCGTACTGGTGAAGTCCTTCGTGTCCTGCCGCGGGTTCATGATGTACGTACGTGCTATCTTTTACAGCGTATCTTGTTGCTGCTTTTGATAGTTTGAGAATAGGAATAAAATCAAAACCTGGTCATCCAGAAACCTAGCCTGGGTTTTATTTAGTGGGGGGGGGGGAGGGGGGCGCCGCGCCCCCTCCCACTTTTTGGGTTCCCCCCACTCGACCCCTTCCCCCCCACTCACCATAAGGTGCCCAGAAAATGCCAAATTTTAAGGATGTTTGGTCGGTCAATTTTCCGGCTTCGCCGGAATTTTTTGGTCAAAAATATCGTCTGTTTTGGTACTAAAACTTGAGTTTTGAGCACTTTCGAGCTTAGTTGTAGCAGTATGTGTAGAAAACACGTAATTTTTACGGTATATATTTTTAGCATTTTAGCCCATTTTATCCCCCCCCACTTTTGGTCTCCTCCCCCCACAAGTCCCCCCCACTTCCCCCTCCCCACTTTTTTGGCCTAGAGAAAACCCAGCTAGCCAATATCTTAATCACATGACCATCAATTTCGAGACCTTAGGAGTATTTTCTGGTGTCTGCCGCCTATTTTAGGATATCAACGAAGAATGGATCTCGGACAAGACCCGATTTGCCTACGACGGTCTGAAGCGACAGCGCCTTCTGAATCCGATGCTGAAGAACGAGTTCGGCCAGCTGGAGCATTGTGACTGGGAATGGGCCCTGTTTGAGGCTGCCAGAAAGGTTATAATGGTTTTGAACGTTTTTCGAAGTACCTACAGCACTGAAGCGGTCAGTAAAATCATTGCGGCTATTAATTTTCTTAATTTAGTTCTTGATTGAAGTAGGATTCTCTGGCAGAAATTTATGTTAATATCGAATCGAAAGTTAGCCTGTTGAGGTTCCACCGACCGCTTACAAAGAAGAAGATGAAGAAGAAAAGAAGAAATTAATGGCTTTCCACAATCGCCAAAGTATATATTTTGATTGACATGTTTTGAGTGGACATTTCTAGCATTTTCAATTCATTCTTGTTTTAGCTGCGAGTCACGAAGCCCGAAGAGGTTGGCGCCCTGGTCGGTGGAATGGCGGATGCTGAATCCCTGACGGCTCTGAAAGATTTGCTGAATCAGTTTGGTGTTGAGCGACTGGCTACCGAAGAATTCTTCCCCATGGATGCCAGTGGGTTAGTGTTTTTCCATCGGTTCGAAGCCTTATGTAGACCTACATAGCTTGAATGGATCGTGAGCGAGCCTGTAATGTTTTGACGCTTTGAGCTTGAAGAGGGCGCACAAGAGTATCGGCTTGACCGTTATACATCACTTTGCTGCTTAGCATTAGGCTAGGACATTCCCGTAGTTTTAGTCAGTGTTACTGCAGCTGACTAGCCTAAATAATTTTTTCAGGGATCTCACAAGTGTACAAAATCTTTATTTTCAAACTAAGCAGCTGAGTCTTACCTCGCCTGTGGTTCGTGATAACTGAGAAAAACGCCCTCATCAACAGTGCGACAATAGAATATTTTCGTGGAAATATCTTACCAGTTGATTGTCGCATTCCAGAGAAATCTTTCTTTGAACAGTGATTCCAGTTTTCAGAAAATCAAAAACTATGTAGAATAGCTAATTGCTTTAGCAACCGGCTGGGCCTATTTCATAAAACTTACATTTGCTACAATGTAGCTACATTTCTACATTTACTGTGGTTTTCGGTTTCATAAAATATTCTACATTGTCATGTAACTACAGTGTAACTGGGTACATTACAATGTAACTTACATTACAATGTAGTTGTTTCTATATTGAAAACATAGGACCTACAATGTACCTACATTGTAACAAAATTGTGTCGATTTCATAAAACTATTTGCAGTACAATGTAATCTACAATGTAGCTACATTTGCTACTTCGGTGAAGACCGCTGTAATTCTTAGATTTTTGCCATTCTAAATAGAAAAATGAAGGAATAGCGAAGTATTTTCCAACTAAAATTACATAAAAGGTATTGAACTATATAATAAGGAGCTACCTACACCACTGCATATTTGAAATTTTAAATTTTTACATTGCTGCAAATTTATAAAAAATTAACAACTGATCAGACAAAGCAATAAGAACTTACGAAAATATTATTGCTAATTCGTTTGACTAAATAATTACTGTTATCATATTTTTAATTTGCTTAAGCTGGTGAACTTTAATGTAACAATGTAACTACATTGTACATTTCATAACTACAATGTACAAAACAACTTTCCGACATGAAACTTCAAAGGAGCCGAATGTAATGTACCTACATTACATTGTAAAATGTACATTTGTTTTATGAAACAGGAAAATGTACCAAATGTAAAAACGCTACATTGTAATGTACTGAATGTAATGTACCCAGTGTAGTTTTATGAAATAGGCCCCAGCCAAAACTAGTCACCAGTTAAATAGATCCCTGAATTCTGGAGAAAATCTTTGGACATAATCAGAGCTAGAGTCAGGCAAACCTCATTTTGCTACCAGTGTCGAGGCACTACCACCATGGTCCTCTGAGTATCACGGAAAGACAAATCGCTTGAAGGGTCGACTGGCTGGTCAGTTGGTTAGCCAGTAGCAGTGAGAACAAGAATCTCATGGAGACGACGACCACAGTTGAACCTCGACGCCGGTAGCTTAACAAACAAGAATTTACCTGTCTATGGGCGTCCACGTTTTGATTTTCATTTTTCTACTGTTTTCACCTATGTTGGATTCCTTTTTAGAACTGATCTGCGATCCAACTATTTGCTGAATGATCGGATTGCGGGCGTGGAGGAATCAGATTTGATTGTGCTGGTCGGAACTAATCCTAGATTTGAAGCTCCCCTGTTTAATGCGCGTATCAGGAAAAGGTAAGATTTTCGTTCACTGCCTCTGGTATAGCAGGGTTGTCACGCTATGAGAAGGAATAATAGAGTTTCTCTCGTTTGTTTAAAAGTTTTAGTTCACATTTTTTTAAATTTTTCTTTTTTCCATCGTCTTAAAGGATGGCTAAATTTCAGTCCACCCTTTCTCTTCTCCCTACCCTTTTTTCACTGCTATCTCTTGTATTGAGAGCACGAAAGCACCAGGGCTGGAGTTTGGAGATTTAGAGTTTAAATCTAAAATTTCTTTGAAATTAAAATTTAGCAATTAACTATATTGCTGACCAAGGGGACCAGGCCCCGGTGCATCCTCTAGTTGACAGTGATCACGCTGTGTCTTATCACTGGCTTATTTTTAGTCTGATTCATTACGATCTTAGAGTAGCAGTCATTGGAACAAAGATGGATCTAACCTATGACTATGATGTAAGTGATGATACATTTTGAATAAGTTATCATAATTCCAGTATGCTAATTATTGAATTTATGTTTTTATCATTAATTCTCCATCCCCCTTCCTTTATTTGCTAATAATAAATAAATCTAAAGAATTAGTTTTACATTTATTTTTATGAGAGGTAATATATTTTTCCTGTTGTAGCACCTTGGATCCAACGCTGACTGTATACCGAAATTAATTGACGGTTCTCACTCTTTCACCAAAGTACGTGCGGTCTTTGTTGTAATAGTACTAGAATATTTTCTTGGGAAATGAGTTTGTTCAGCTGGGTTTTAATACTTCAGATTCAAACTTTTTTAGTTTACTCTTACTTTATTTACCTTTACTTTATTTAGAGCAAGTAATAGTTGTTTCTCTTGAAGAAAGCTTTTGGTACATAACACATTCCTAGCTTCCGACAATACCAGTTAGGTTTGTTATTAAATTTAATTTATTTTTAACTTATTTTTATTACTGCTTGCTAGTTTTTATAGACACTGCGTGAGGCCAAACGACCCATGATTGTGGTGGGCAGTGCAGCCTTGCAGGGTGCCGACGGAGGTGCCCTTCTGAGTGCCCTTCGGGAGCTGGTCCTCACCCTCAAACCCGAACCGACCTCTCCGCCCCGCCGTATTCTGAACGTCCTCCACAGAGTGGCCAGTCAGGTGGCTGCGCTGGACATTGGCTATCAGGCCGGGACCAGCTCCCTCCGGGCTGACCCTCCGCTCAGGCTGCTCTATCTTCTGGGAGCAGATGAGGGTGCCCTGACCAGGGCTGATGTGGGAAAGGATTGTTTTGTGATATATCAAGGTATAAGGTAGTTTAAGTAGTTACTGTGCTTGTAACTACGTACATACGTTTTCTATCTGTTATGGGAGTAGGATTTCGAGATTGGGATTATGGTGTTTTGGTTACAGCGATCGGAAAATTTGTAATTAGCTGGTTTATTCCTCCCCAATTTGCTAACGTTCCCCTCCATAACCCAAAAGAAATTCCCTAATTTACCATGTATACCCTAAATTTTTAAATGTTTTCCGTCTTTGACGTATTTTGTAAGCAATTTTCGATATTTTAGCTTTAAAATCATACACTTAAAATTAAATATTTTATCTATTTGGACAGCTTTACCCAAAAAGTCACAATTTGCAAAAAAATCTAAAAATCTGCTCATCCATCAATGAGGGGGGGGTGGACAATAACTCATTACTCCCCATAAAAAAACTGCTGAAAATAAACCTTCTTCAATTTACGTTTTGCTGTTTGTGTTTTACAGGTCATCACGGTGATAAGGGTGCGGAAATGGCGGATCTAATTCTGCCTGGGGCCGCTTACACAGAAAAGGATGGTACCTATGTGAATACTGAAGGTCGCGCCCAACGTGCCCTCCCGGTCGTCCCTCCGCCAGGACAGGGACGAGAGGACTGGAAGATTATTCGAGCCCTTTCTGAGGTATATATTACGTAGGCTTTACTTTGGTCATAAGTGGACTATACACAATATTCAAATGACAAATTTTTTTGCGACTGTGGTCCAACTCACGTACCTGGGTCGCGACTTGGGTTGCTTGAAAATATTTAAAAGTTTCGTTGCTTTTTGCAGAGTTACTCACCCACGACAGTTTCGTGCATTTTTTATTTTTCTACGAACTACTGCAAGCCAAAGTCTTCTTGTGAACATATTAAAGGCATCTTAGGGCTATAGTTGGGTATGCGCAACTGCAAAATTGACTGAGTACACGCAGATGCTGTAAGATATTTGGCTGTACATTAGGCAACTAATTAGAACGACCATTTTGATGACTTAAGGGGGGGTCCATCGTGAAAAATTTTTAGATCACGGATTTCGCTCATTTTCACATAATAACAACATATTACGTGTAAATTTTAAATTTATATTTTGGGGTGTTGTTCGTCCGCGTGGATCGCTTTTTATAATAAAATATCATCATAACAAATTCGGGGCGAACCCAAACCAAATACTGCCAATCAAATTTTTAGTTTATTTTCTTTTTACACACTTGGTAATCATTAATACAACATTTTCGTACAGTTTCAAGCCCGATGGGCACGATCAGAAGCTTCCTTAAAGGTCATTTTTCCGAGAAACAAGGCCCCGTTCCCCGGATGAAAAAACATTAACGGACTAAAATCTTTCCGAGCCATGGTTCAGGGATCTCGCTGATTTTTAATACATATTTTAAAAATTTGAAAAGGGAAATGGGGCGGAAAAGGAATAAAAAGGGAGGGAAATAAAAATTGGAGGAAAAAATTGTCCAAACGGTATATTTTAACGAGTTTTTAAAAATTAAAGTTGTAAGTCTTACGGTTACTGAGTAATTTCATTTGGACGATTGAGAAAGGCAATTTTGGGGTGAAAAAGGCAAGTGAAAAGGTAGACAGGAATGCAGGGGAAGGAAAGGTGGAGCACCCGAGCGGGGGGGAGGGAAAATACTGGACGGGGGGAAAGGGAGGTGAAAGGGAAAGAGGGGATAGTGGGGGGAGGAGGAAAAACCAAGACAAAGAGGCGATTTTCGCTTTTTACTTTTTTTGTCACGGTTTTTACGAGTTTTAAAATTAAAGTTGAGAATTTCCGGGGATTTCATGTGTTAAACATAGGAAATTAGAAAAAAGTTGTCACTTTTTCACGTGCGCCAGAGAAACTCGACGCATGTCAAAATGGATCCGTTCAAGCTTTATATCATATTAATTCCATGTTTCGAACTGTGATTTATAGGAATCAGAATTTTAAATTAGGTCTTTAAAAAATTTTAATGAATTTTTGAAGTATTAAAATTTGAACTGACGCGAAATTTTAATACTTCAAAAATTCATTAAAATTTTTTAAAGACCTAATTTAAAATTCTGATTCCTAGAAATCACAGTTCGGAAACATGGAATTAATATGATATAAAGCTTGAACGGATCCATTTTGCCATGCGTGAGATTTCTCTGGCGCACGTGAAAAAGTGACAACTTTTCTAATTTCCTATGTTTAACACATGAAATCTCAACTTGGAGGTGAAATTACTCAGTAACCGTAAGACTTACAACTTTGCTTTTAAAAACTCTTTAAAATATACCGTTTGGACAATAAAATATGTAAAAATCAGCGAGATCGGAGAAAGTCGAAAAAATGACCAAAAAAATGGACCCCCCTTAAGTTTTAAGTTTTCTTAAGCCCGGTTCACGATGGAGTGCTTTGTCTTGAGACTGGAGACACAGTTCACAATGCCAAAGCACAATGGCGAAAAGCACACGTCAGGTGACACAGAAATTCAAATTCAAAAATTAAGAACCAACGTTGCGAAAGGCTTTATGATTCGCGTATTATAATTGTAATTGTTTCGAAATTAAATAACAAAATATTTCTATGTGTACTGTCTTTTCGTACTAATTTTGACTAAACTCTTGTCATGGGTGTATGTAGGAATTTAATACCCGTTTTTGAAAAGTGTCAGCACACCGAAAGCACAAGAGTACACAAGCACAAAGCACAATCACCATCGTGAACCGAAAAAGTACAAAGCAGAAAGCACTGTGCTTTTTCGCCATCGTGAACCGGGCTTTATGAAGCTAAATAGGGTCGAATGGTGGGTGAGTTGTGACTGGATTCGTGAAAGAAAGCGGCCCTTTTATGTAGACTTCCGTTGCCCTCCCCACGCCCAACGTAGTGACACTTTTTGTTAAGAGGATGGGAAATAGATTTGGCCAGAACTAAGAAAGCGTGCGTTTGGGGTCGAACCACCGACCACAACACCAAAGAAGTTCTAACCAGATCATTAGACCACACGACTTTCGTGGCTCAGTTGTTTTTTCTCTTTTTGCACGAAAAATTTCAGCGTGAAAATTGTTGTTTAGCTACTGGTTGCTTGCAGCCACTTGCCTGTTCGCTGTTGAGCTAACGTTGCATTCAAGCCCATCGCCAGTGCTGGCAAGTTTCGGAGAATTTCCAACATTATATTATCATGGGGGAGCTCGGAGAGCCCCCCCATAATATGAGCTATAAAGACACTTTGCGGATTTTGAAAAGTGCTAATTAGGCATAACTAATTAACGGGAAGGAATTAAGAGCTAATATTTACATTTTTGAAATCTCCAGGCCAAAAGCTTTCGAATGATACCAAACTTGCCCGGAAAAAATGAACTTTGAAAAAATTGACTTTCTCTTACGGGTTTGAAAGTGGGGTTTTTTCTCTGTATTCAGCATGGTTTTTGTCAATTTTGTGTTAACTCGATTTTTCGAATGGCCCATAGGAAAAATTTTTCTATACTATTTTTTGAATATCTAGGCAATGGTACTTAGCAAGTTTATGTTTTTTTTCCGAATTTCGATCTGGTTCGATTTTTATAGATGGTCAAAAATGGAAAAAATAGCATTTTTGGACACCTTCAAGCTGAAAAATTTCTAAGTCCGAAAATTTGAAAATAGTCTAAAAACGGGCAAAAACAGCGTTTTTCGGCCTTGGGGTGTTACCCACATATAGTAAATCGGGGTCGCTGAACACGATGAGCATAGTGCCGACACCGTATCTCGCCTGGTTCT
>JASAND010025830.1:0-18632 GCA_030248195.1 Trissonchulus latispiculum
TATTTTATTAATTCCATTACAAATGCATATAAATAAGTTTGCCTGATTGTGCAGAACTCAAAAAATTTTGGTGTGCAGTAAGCCATGTTTTTTCAACAGAAACGACAATTGCAGTTAGTTACAGGCGCTTACTTTAAGTAGGGGCTGAGTACTCTAGTCAGTCAATTTCTCCATCTTTCGACATAACTTTTGCTTCTACATAATACGATCTGGATTTATAAAGAGGATTGGGACCATACTAGATTTTTCCTTTGATGGCAACCTGAGTCTCCCTCACATCCGCTTAGCGAACTACTAACATCGTTGTTGTTCATTTCCGGGCTTCATCAGCTTCATCAGCAAAAGCTACAAGAGGGCACTTCGGCATCTACTGGCCCAGCACACGTCTTTGCATAGTCAGGTCCACACATCGGAGAATCCGAGATGGAAATGATGTGGGGGATTGGACCCAACCGCTCGGTAGCATAATTTGAGGACTCCAGATGCTTCAGTGTTAAACCCAACACAGGCGTGTTCCCGGGAGTTTGGAACCCATTTGCGCCGTTGACCAGACGGATGCCAGGGTACTACTACATCGTCATCTTCTTCACCAATGACAAATGCTCCCAATGTTTCTCACAGCAAGAATTGGACATCCAGCCACTTAAAACCTGTCCGAACCTTTTGAAAAGCGACAGTACATAACTTTTCACATAGAGAAAATTTTAGAACGATAGGTACCAGATAGGTACCGATACATGTAGGCCAATAAGAAACATAATATATTCTGTGCATAAAGCATACTTGGGGTAGTGATTACCATGCATAAGCAAGCTACCTAAAATACTGATGGTACAATAGATAACAAATATGAATCAACCCCTACGATGTGATACAGACACAGTCATACAGGTTAAGTGCGTTCACTCGCTGACCACTCTGCCAGACTGATACTGGTATTTGGCGGGCGTCGTCAGTGGCGTACCGACATACTAGTTGCAGCTATAGGTTTTTTGAACCCCTGATTGAAAAGGAATAGATAAACGTTTTTGCCCTGTTGTCCCATTCACAAGTGTTGTTTAGTGTGTGTATGCAAACAAAAAACAAAAAACATAGACCCTGACCTCATTGCTGAGACGGGTAAGTATAAGTATAGCATAGAGATTTTCCAGGCCAAGCCTGGTGAGTAGTACGCACAAGGCGTAGTATATCTTGAAATAAGTCAAATAAATACCATACATTCTTATAATGTGTTCTCACGTTATTTTCATCAGTAAGTTGGAATTTTTCTTTGATCCATGTTTGCTATTTAAGTGTTTTGTTTAAGCTGCGTAAGAACATCTTTGAATGTCCTCAATTCAGACAAGTTTCAAATAGAGCTTTATAGTTTTTTCTGAGATGAATTAATTTGTCATTTATTTCACAGATTCGTGTTAACTGACAGATTATTGTATTTTTCATTATTTTACTGGATATATTACAGTCTGCGGGAGGGAATTTGTAAGTACAAAAATCGAAATCTTCCCTTTTGTCATACACTTTAGTAGTGAAAGTTTCATTAGAGATACTTATGCTTAAGTCTAGTACATTAGCTTCTTTATTATTTGAATTTACTTTATTTATTTCTAAATCTGGGGGATAAATTTTAGTTTGATTTCTTTCTAAGGCGTTGTCGTCATTAATGGTTGTGATATCATCAACGTATCCATATACGTAGATAAGAAACTTAGCCAGGTGTGAATTATCTTTGTCGGTTATAAATTTATGCTCAAAATAGCTTAAGGTAAGATTAGCTATAGTTGGAGCAGCATTTGTTTCCATTGGTATACCAATTTGTTGAAGAAACAATTTGTTGCCCATTTTAAAGTAAGTGTTTTTTATTAAAAACTGTAACATATTTATAACATAGGTTTTAGTGTATGTAGTATATTTAGGTGCACCGTTTCCCTAATACGCTTTGCCATATCGTATGTGAATACGGTTAGTCACGTCGTTGTTTATGGCTTAAAGCAGAAATGATAGTGTTATGCTGCAATGTAGTATACAAGGTAGTAAAGTCATAAGTATTAATTGTTTGGGCCAGTTTATTTCCATTTAACTGTTTTAGTGTTTTTAGTATAGGTTTATTGCTATCGGTGATCAAAAACGGATTACAGTTTGTAGCACATTCTAATATTTTACTTCGCCTTTTTCTACTCATGGAAATAAGCTTGAGTATTTTATCTAGAGTAATTGAAAGAGGACTACAAGAAGTGTTACGACTAGCTATTATAGTTCTGAATTTTATAGGAGTTTTGTGAAATTTTGTAATTATATAGATAAATGGTAGTTTGTTATTGTCATTACAGCTGATATTAAGAGACTTACAAAATGCATTTATTCTATTGATTATACTATTTTCTATACTATCTATTCTACTATACTATCTGCTTGAATTTCACGATAAGTGTTGTTGTTTGTAGTATTTAGTATTCCTAGTTCCTTAAACACGGACTAAATGTAAAATTCTTTACAAATGATAGCTATATTTTGTGATGCCTTATCTACAGAAGTAAACACAAATTTTTCCTTATAACTGCTTACTAAGTTATGTAAGTCGTATGTTTGATATGGGCTATTATCAATAGTAACGTTCTTTATGAAAGACGAAATTTCTGTTTTTACCTTATGACCCCATATATGCAGCTTTCGATTATCCCAATGATATTTCCTGATTATTTTTCAATATATTTATTGATTCCTTCATAAGTATCCTTAATAGCTTGTAGTTTGCAAGATTTTTGTGGAATTCTATACTTAGGACCCTTACTCAACAAGGATTCTAATGTATCAATTTCTAATACTTTATAATTACCAGTATTTATATGGTTGTGAACATATCCTTAAATTAAGATCAATGGCAATCGCACTAAAAACCATTTTCGAAATAAGTTTTCAAAACCTTGCATCACAATCGAGGGAGTTTATAATATCCTTATAATTAAATATTTCATTTGCAATAGGTTTTTTATATTTGAAATAAACCTGAGGGATTGTGTGCTTGCGTTCTACTATTTAAGTAATGCCAATATTGTTTACACTTATCAAATAGAGACTGAAACTGAAAATTTACCTTATCTATTAGCTTGTTACTAAAATTTACGATCATGAAATTTTTTTGCTTTCATTCCTTGTATATCATGTGTTTATGTCATTTGCTTGTATGTTGATGGTCCACTGGACCACTAAATTTCACTTTTGACGTTTCGTTACTGGTGGCAGCCGGTGCCGGACCTAGCCGTCCATCCCGTCCTCCCTTGTCAGCAAATTGTCCGAGAGTTTAGGGGCGGCCGCCTTAGGGTGGAGCTACCAAGGTGCGTTCATCACATAGCCGGTGATGGACAAATCTCCAGCCGTAAACGCCTCGGGAAATTGCAAAGATAGTTATTCGGTGTCAGGTCAGCTACCCACCTACCCCAACAGTCAAACTTCTAAATTCAGCTGGCTGGGCTGACACTGCTCCTAACCGGTGCACATCCAAATGGAGTGGGGCGTATGCAGAGTTGGAAGTGGGTCGCGGGTACCCGCGGGTCGACTTTTAGGTCAGTGGGTACCCGCGGGTCAGAGCGGGTCAAGAGTTATTTTTGTTCACACCATGCTTACGCTAAATTTTGGGCTAATTTCACCAGAAACTTTACAATTTATGTTAAATTTTCATTTTTTCGCTAACTTTTGGCTCTTTTGTATGTCTTTATACATTATAATATTGCTTTTATGATAAACTTATTTATTTGTATTCTGTCTTGACTCTACAGTCAAAAATTCCAGCAATATCTCCCGGACATAGTCATTGGCATGAATATTTTATTATCACGCAAAGCCTTTAATGCTTCTTACTGCGTTGATTGACAAACCGTTTGTGTGAAAACAATGTTGACTCTTGACAGCTTACTACGACAGCCTACAAATTTATTTTTCCGTAAAGAACGTGAACTGCTTCCAATAAATAATGTCAAGCTTGAAATTTCGACGTTGTTCAAGGAGTAATGGTCATTCCTAATTTTTTGGTGCTAATAAACTGCTAAAATAAAGTATGAATCTAAATAAACTGCTAAAATGGTAGTTTGCTATCACATCCATGTTAGGAGTGGACAGTGTTATGTATATAAACACTTCGGCGGTAGTTGCTATTTACTGTATTCTCACGCTTCAGAGAACGGAAATATGGACAAAATCGGAAAATTTTCTGATTTCACTTAAGAGAACACGCTCACTTAAGAGAGCATGTTCCGTTAAGGTGGTGATTCCCTTTGGTCACATTATGTTTGCACGATCATTACTCATTCATTACTTGGAGTTAAGAGGCCATTTTTATATCAAAATGCAGCCTGACATTTTCTCCTTTTAATGCATGCCATGAAACTAAGGTTGTTTTTCTAAAATATTTTTAACACTTTTTAGAAGACGTATAATTTTCCAGATTTTTTGCAGACTCACGTAAATTTTTCTGCGAGACATCGGTTATATCATTGGATACCTCCATCAAATAGCTGGGGGCGATTTTTTATTTATTGTGAAATCGCTCTTCGTTATAGAACAATAAGCTGAACTGTGTGCGCAACCTGTATTTTGCCTTTATTTTTTCCAAATTTGTCAAGCGATTACTTTAGCTAGAAAGCAGCAATCGGGGTAACTAAAAAACGTCCCTGGGTATATTTGTGCAGAACACATCTGGTAAGTAGCAGCCCTCCAGCTTGCATGGTGCATTGCTCCACAATCTTTGGAAAAAAATTGGTCGTGTTTTTGTAAAAATACATTTTTTATGATAGCAGTCTACGGGATAGCAGTTGGAAGACGATCATGTGTCGGATAATTCGCCCCTATGAGACCTTCAGATCGACGCCCTTAGTTTGAGTTTACGGCTTGAATAGTTCAAACAGACCGTACTTAATGGCTGACCGAGTAGGGGTTTCCTTTCGTGAGTTCTTTTGAGATTTGGGGGAACCAGGGGAATTTATAGTCTTTATATCGACTCTTTCCGAATGATGCAGTCTTATTCTCGAGCACGGATAAGACAGGGAACGATGATCTGAAAGTAAGGTCTAAAAAGAGTCTAATAGTCACACAATTTATTGACACGAAGATACAGACCATAGTTATGGGTTCTAGCAGGTACAAAGTTCAATGCAAGATTATTGTACAATGAACGGTGGTTACAATGATCTGCCAGAATTGCCCTTAGTAATTTGACTGTTACACTTTGGATTTGGGTTAGGGTACACACTGTCTCTAGAACTTTTCCTGATACTTAATTCGATTACACAGCGGGGTCGGATAGGTAACCTACGTGCTTGTCTAACTCAACTCCTGATGCTAACTCGACTCTTAGGCTTTCCTTGGTAGCCTCTTTAGCTTACTCTGTCCCTCTAACAAACAAGTGGGACTGCAAACCAAATTACCGTACAGGTAATGTAAATTAAAATAGTCTCACAAGGGGCGGCTTTGGATTAGTTCTGGGGCTTCCGTGTAACGGCTACCCAGGCAACTGAATTTAGAGAGGCGAGAGTTCCGTTCCTGAAATGGATAATTACAGTTACGGGCTGAAGAGTGTCGGGTAGGTTACGAAAAGTTCGGTCGGCTGAACAACTAATATAATTATGAAAGTTAAAGCAAAGATTACAAATGTTCAAAGAGTTTTATGCACGTTTTTCGAAAGGATAGACGATCACAATAACCGATTGACTTCCGCTGAACATGATTTGTTTTAGACAGGGGTAATTTGACATGTTCACAAAATAGGTTCCCAAGTGACACAGGTGTAGGCCAAACGTCTCTGCTTATCTAGTCTCTAGCAATCTGACTCCGAAATCTAGGCCCAAACAAGTACCTACAGCAAGAGCTGCACGGACTGAAAGGAACACTGGAGCAGGACAAGAATCCACTGACACGGCCGCACTTCGGCTCTGTTACTGATACACACAATGATACGGCTCCTAGCGACCACTGAACTGAACTGAACTGAACCACTAGATCCACTGATAGGCACTATCTTTGCAGCAGAGAACTCAGGCAGCTTCGCTCGGACGTTGGCGGGCAACCTGAATCAAATGGGTTGAAACCCATTAGAAACAGCGGTGGTTGGGCTTAAAACCCCAGCAACTATTATCCGGGCCAATTGGCTTCCACGTGTGGGTTTTGACACCGAAAACGTGCCTTGTGTGTGTTTTGTTAACTGTTCTTTGGTTTTAGGTGAGATTCGGACATTTTAATGGTTTAGGTATGCGAATGAACAAGATTGGACGCTTTTCTGGCAGCTCTGGTGTTTCCGGCCAAGTAAGCAAATGAGGTTGGACTGGGCCAGGACTGAACTGGAAACGTGGACTGCACTACTCAACACTGCCAAACTGAGTAGAATTAACGACTACAAACTTAAACTAGACTAAACTTAGCTATGCCTACCTAGAGACTCATGCGCTAACTAATTCTAGTGTCTAGGGACTTAATATCGGCTATAACCTGAACTAAAATTCAAACTATGAACTGTTACCCTCTAACCTGCGGGTAGACAGCGCTAAGCCAAACTTAGTAACTGTCAGCTACTATTTGAACATTTCTAATCACGAACCTGGTACACAGTACAGTATTAAACCTAATATTAGCCCTAGCACTAAATATTCAAATGAGCTTACCTAAATTTGAACCTAAACTAACTAAACTACCTATTTATCACAAGCTGGACCCATTTCTTGCAGAGGCTCCACATCCTAAGAAAGATAACCTACGCAGGCCTCCGGGGTTCAGGAATTACAAATTAACAACTATTCTAACAATTGCTGATTTAGCAATATACTAGACAATTAATAAAACTGCGTCGAGATTAGATTAAACTTAATACTAAAATGTTGAACAGTCGTTAACTGCAAACTACAGGGGGTTCGAACATGGGCTTCTTCTTAATACGTGTCCGGATACGTACCTCATCTATGTATTATCAATTATTAACTACCTACCTATCTACTAATTAAGTTACTTTAATTATCAATTACTGGACTGGTCTCAAGACCTCAACTGACTGGAAATTCGAATTTCCTCCGACCCCCTGGCTGCTGATTGGTTGTTCGTGTGGTGCGATCATTGCAATCACCTATGATTGGACTACCGAATCGTGGCCTACGGTAGTCCACGTGCGCGGGCCGCCAAAGAGTCTAGATTTATGACTTCTGAGCCATAAATCAAGAAAGCAGATATTTTGCAGCCACACTTCGAGTGGCGAGATTTGGGAGATTTTATGGCTCTTAAGATTAATGAGCCCAAATGCGAAAAGTAAACGTCTGGGAGTTTAGTTTCTAGAGACGAAAACAACTTAGGCCCAATAAGTTGGCCAAAGGGAAAATGGAAACAAATTTGGAGACAAGAATGGAGAGAAAAAGAAAATCGGCATTTTTGGGCGAATCAGCAAGAATTTGCTAATTGGCGAAGTTACTTTTAAAGGCTATTTTTAAGCCTTACTTTAGGGGAGAGGGGGTTTTAATTTCTTTTGAGATTTGGGTTCCTCCGTCTTTGCTTCTGTGTTTGCAAAGACGGGGTATGAACCCATAAATCCCGGGAGGAACAAAAGTTCCTCTTTCTCTAGCTTTGCCTCTTGGCCGCCACTTCAAGGCCTCTTAGCGGCCAACAGAAGGGGTCTTTATTACGTAGGAAAACACATAAAGACCCCGTCGAGAGGTCCAGGGGGGACCTCCCCCAAAACTTAACTACCCAATTACAATTAACTTATATGTAAGTTAAAATTAACAAATTTATCTTACCTACGATTAAAAACTACCTAATTACCTAAATTTATCTTACCTACGATTAAAAACTACCTAATTACCTAAATTTCATTTTTCTTTTATTTATTTCCTTTCAGGGGCTAATCCCCTCTATACCACTTACGTACCTATACATATGTGTTGAGACAGTGCAAGGCCTTTCCTCCGGCCTAGTGCTGGAGAGGCCAACTGTGACTACTTCTGTAGTCGCGTGTGGACCTTACGTGAATGAACGTATGAATGGGTTCATTCACGTAAGGTGTCTGGGAGCTCTCCAGTCAGCTGGGCGTCGGAGAACATGAAGGGCCCAGAGAAAAGAAAAAAGGGGAACAAGAAGGGGAGCTAAAACTCAATTAAAATGGAATTTAAAACGAAACCGATACGTATAAATTGGTTAGGGAATCGTATAACTAATTTTGTACTTTTTATGTGTCAGGGTTTGAAGAAGAAGACGATTTTAGAGTGATTTAAAATGAACTGTAATAGTGCATACTAATCGTGGCTTCTTGTTGTTTTAGGTGAGGATTCGTTAATTACTATTGTTTTGTAATTAATAATGTATTAATTACGCGACGGGGGTGAAGAGGAGGATCTCTATGGCGACCCACTGCTCTGTAAATTAAGGTTTCTGATTCGAATCCGCTGAGACTGACAGTTCTTTGAAGTTTCCGTAGATTCCACTTTTCTTTTCCTTTTCTCTTCTGAAAAATCGGAGGAGGCGCATCTGGCCATACAGGTGGGGTGGGAGGCCTTTAGAGGAGGCCCTCCCGAACAGGGAAAGGTCAGGGTTCGATTCGAAGCTCTAAAAGCGAGTTAGCGTAGTTTTTCTGAAGACTCAAAACTGATCAAACACATGATCGTGAACGTATTTCAGACAGATGATTCTTAGCTGTTCAGTGGCTTCTCCAACGACCCAAAGAACAAACGGGGGATCAGACAGTTGTACTCCTATTTGTAGAGAACACAAGACCGGTTTCAGGGCAATTCTGGCATGGCAGATATTAGTATACACTTTCCATGGCAAATCATTGACAATTACTTATTTACATCATTTACCTGGCACTATAAGCAGGATACGAGGCAAACAGGGCCAGAGATCACTCAGCAATCAAATACAAGATTCGTTTTACTCTAACTTCGACCCTTGATCTTGACTTGGTAGTTTTAAGCAGCTTTAGGCCTTTTTTCTTCTGGGCACCTTTAAGCTTTAGAACTTGGCCTTAATTTTCCCTATTTACTCGTGAGGCTGCTTAGATACAAAACATGCTTTTATTGAACAAGATCCACAATTATGACAACAATGAAAAGTATTTTCATTACAATTTATTTGAAAGAAATTTAAAATATATTACTACAAAAACAATTTCAATTTTAAAAACCAATCAAGAAGGATGCTTTATGCTTTCCCGCATAACGTTACAAATTTGTAACGAGGGTGAAAATGGACGGGTTTTTGTCAGTGCAAAAAATATTAGTCCGGTCAATGCTAGATCTCTGGTGCCTTTTATCCAACGCATGTCTGCAACATGCTGAAAGAATCTATCTAAGATAATTTATGCCCTTTTGTCTCTACAGCCTTAAGACAGAAAAAGTTTGACCAAAACCGTATACCATTTTGGATATTTAATTAGGAGCTTTCTGGAGCTGGCTGCAAACTGCAGAAATAACGCTCGATCCAATTCCTAGAGACTGTTTCGCAGATTTATTTGGGCCAGGTCTTATTTCGCTGCTACAGAAACAATAGCTGTAACCAGTTTTGTCGTTTTTCACAAGTGACAGTTTGGGGGAAATTTCAACGTCAACTTTCCAAGTTAACGTTTCGTAAACGACCTTTGGGCCCTCTCCACTGTCAAGCTATTACCTAACTGGTTTATTGTTCGCAGGATCAGTACTACGACCTTACCTTTTATAAATAGGCACAACTATTGCTGTTATCCGCTGGTCAGACAACGTATCGGTTAGCACAGATGCACTAAATAACATACACAACACTTCACAGACCGATGGCAAAATTTTCTTTAGTACATAACAAGATAAACCGTAAGGTCCACTAGCTTTGTTTATTCTTCGTCAGTTTTCGTTAAAGCTTTCTCAATTTGAGCTGGTCTAAATCGATATGTTCCAATTTAATATGTACTGTTCGGTAAGGAAAACGGAAACACAGAAGCAAAAACCGAGTTTTAACATGCTTGCTTTTCCAAAATCTGTTGAAGCTGCCACCGTCTCCTTTGTAGGAACTCCCATCTCTTCCTCTTAATTTAGAGTGACGTATTAAGTATACAGATTTTTTATCCCCAGAACGTACCAACGTATTCCTTTTTTGTTTAATAGGTAACGGTCAGTCGTATAGCGTTTCTAGCATTTTTGCTGCTTGCCTATAATAATAATTTCTGTTTTCTAAATTTGGGTTTTCTTTAAACTTGTGCCATGCACGACGTTTTTATGCCAAAGTTTTGCAAACTGCACTTGGCCACTTTGATTTATGCTTTATTTACAGCAACAATAGGTGCATAACAATGCATAGCATAATTGACAATTTGCACAAAAGAAAACCAATTTCTGGTTAAATTCTCGACAAAATAGTTTTCCACTCGATACTTAGCAAAAATTCATTCATATCATCGTAATTCCCATTCTTTTAAATCAAATGATTCGGGTCTGGGCATACTTTTATTAATTTTATTGACTAAAATTTCAAAATCAACAATATTATGATAGCCAGTGGAAAACACCGACATGCCAACATTATTAATAATATCTTCATTATATGATAAAACTAAATCTAATATGTTACGATCCCTTGTTGGCACTTCACATTGAAATAAACCAAGTTCATTGAAATGATTCAAAAGATTCCGTTTCATTTCCGCTTGAACTCCTATACTCCTTCCTCCAGCTTACACCAGGAGGGTTTTAAGACCCCCACTAACAAGGTATATTCCTGAATTCACACTGGTCACTGAGTACGTAAAAAGCAATCAATTTGTTATCAACCTGCAGAGAGCAAGCTGATCGATATACCACGACACAATGTAATTTTAACCTTCCCAAGTAAACCTTAACAATCAGTAATTAACGAAAAACCCAGACAATTACAGGCCAAAACTGGCGCACTAGCGTACAACATCCTCCGTGTCCCCTTCCTGCTCTGTCACTTCAATAAATTTTGTAATTAGGAATTCCACATATTCTGTGTCTACAGTCTCCTCCTTTGCCCTCTTGGAGTCTCCTCATTTGCTTTCTCGTCTGTATTGTGTATCATATAGTTCATATTTATATCATTTAAAACATTTGAATTTTAGTAGTATAGAAGTAGGCGAACCTTGAGCTGTTCGGGACGCAGATGTTTTTAAGTTTTTGGAGTTTTTGACAATTTGGCAAAATTTGGCGTATTAAACAATTAATAGTGTTTTTGACAATTTGGCAAGATTTAACGCTTTAACCAATTAATTTTTTACACTAAGCCATTACAGAACCATTCCAAAACACCTATTTATTAACTTACACTTTAATTTAGTATTAATTACAATCAAGAGTACATAATGATAAGAGTATGACACCAAGACTAGTCTCTGTTATCAGAGCAAAAACTCTGCTCTGTTCGCTAAAGGCTGACCCCCCTCCCACAAATTGGACCCATCACTTCAATTCGCTAACGGCTAGCCCCCCCACAAATTGGACCAATCACTTCAAACAAATCTTGCGCTAAGCTTGCATGCTGAAGCTCGAAAACACAACTACTCAGTTGGTTCAGTGTGCGTCTGTTCAGAAGCATGAAACTTTGCGAAACTGAAACTTCACATGAAACGCATGAACAGAGCTTGAAATCATCAAAATTTCCATAGCCGGCGGAATGCCATAGAAACTAGATTTTTCAAGCAGGTGTCGAAACATTCTCCTAAAATAGGGTAGACGTGCTAAAGATAAAAGGAGCAAATGCCCAGATTGCCAACCGGCAACTGCACCCTATCCCAAAATATAATATGCCAGAAATCAGCACTTGTGCCAATTGGCAGCCGCGGGAATAAAAGGGTTAAGTGAGTTTCTGATGTTGGAAGATGGTCAAATACTTATTATCAACCTAACTGCTGCCTACTTACTTACGTCTATTACATTACTGAAACTTACGTAACGCTAACTAAGAGTTAACAACTACTGGTCATTTGATCTAAAATTCTACAACTAAACAGTTTTCCTGCTTACATTAATTGCTTGATTTGAAAATAAAGTTAGTAGGCTGCCTTTTTGAGTGAGTTTTCGCATATAATTAATTTCAATTAGTTTATACCAAAAATGCAAAAACTCGCTCACTCACTGTCTCAGCAGCAATTCTACGCAGTCCCTACTTACCGACCTACCGACCTGCCGAACTACTTCTACTTCTAAATCTACCTCCCACCTATCCTAGTGCCCTAACAGGGGACGTACCGAACCGCTATTCGATCCGGCGCTGGCAACCCCAGCAGCCAGCCGAGTGGAAGTCGCACGTACAACCACCCTTTCACACGAGCACATGTCAGTACTCGTGCAAAACTGGCATATAAATTAACAAAACTTTGATGAACACGGATTTGAACGAAAATTGCATATTCTTGTAGAGCTTGAAAAACTGAACGCTTTTTACGCTTACAGTACCGAAAAATATTCAGTAATTAGTGAGAAAAATGTAATTAAAGTTAATTAATGCGGCGCAGATTGTGTTCTGCGCAGGCTTAACATTTCTGTGTCAACGTTAACGTGGTTGTGTTAATTAGTTAGTGAAAATTAATTAGGGCAAATGTTATATCATTTTGTAGAGCTTGAAGAGCTGAACATTTTCCTTTTTGAAACAGGTCAAACCGTTCAGCTGCTGAAGAGAAAATCGTGATCAAGGTTTGTGTCCACATATGCATAATTTGTACATATAACGTATTAGTTCAATACACACGTGCTGGGTTGCCAAATTGCTACAGTACATAAGCTAGCAGGAACTAGTTCTAATCATAACCCGCTGTGGCTCAATGGATGAGCATCGGCCCAACCCGCCCAAGGTTTTGAGTTCAAGTCTCAGCACGGGTTTATTTCTTTTCTTTTAGTTTGGTTCATTCTTTTGCGTTGTAACGCTGACCATCATAACTAACGTAATTTAAACAATTAAAGCTATGAACCCTGAACTAATAACTATTTTAGACTAGATTACTGGTACCTTTAACCTTAACTAAAATTACACCGAGTAAACGCCTGTCTAACCAGGGATTTACCAATACGCACAACTATAACTGTTTCTGGGCTCAGAACTAAATGATTTGTTAATCCGCTAGTCGGACAATAGCTATGAAACACTTAGTTGTGGTGATTTCTCCTGCTGTTTTGAGCATTATTTCTGTTAAACCTCCAATTCGTGCAGTTCTTGATCCCATAAATGCGGCTCATCCGCCCCCTAATCGCAGGGCTACCTGCACGGATGACCGGAAATCCAATAGAATTACAGACCTAATGCGAGATCCCCGTGACCCTAGGCCGCAGAATCTGCTTTAAACCGCCGAATGTACCAATATTCAAGCAAAACTCAAACTACATTCACTCCAAAATCGACAGCTTCGCGTCAAGCATACGTCTAAGTTTTAAGCAAAAGAAAACCTTAATTATGTACGATTAGGGGCCAAATTGCTACTCAATTTGGCCCAGTTCCTGCCTAATATCTGAGCACTTACGCTTTCATTCTGGCATTTCCAAGACCCTTATCGAACAAACGGAGTTTACATGGTATACCCTCATTCACACTCACAATTACACAATTTCTGTCTACCATTCACACCTAGTCATTACCAAAAGAAACCCCGAAACGTAAAAAGGAAAAGAGACTGGCCACGAGGGCTCCCTGAACATTGAAAAGGAATTAGCCAAAAAGGGCCAGAATTTTGATTGAAAATTAAGGCCCGAAGGCCAAAAAGCCAAGAGTAAGAATAGGCCGAAAAAGGTCCTTCTAAAACCTAGAAAAATTGTGTTCCTTGTGCGAATGGCCGAGCATAATACGCTCACATGGCCCTCAATCGTGTTGTTGTTTGCTCCGTGTTGGCTCAGATTATCTCCTCTGTCCTGTGTGGGTCAGAGGAGGTCCTAACTCGAGGTCCTAACTCGAGTTTCTATGGGAGGGAGAAGTGCGTTGAGGATTCTCCGGCCAAAACGCTGGCACACCAGGAGACGCACTTTTAGAGGGGGGATACACGGCCGCTCTCGGCCGGAGCTGAAGCAAACACTGAGGAAAATTTTGAATTTTCCAGTGAGCTGACAGGAGTCTGACAGCTCACTGACCTTATGGCATTTGCCGGGTCCTCTTTGAAGAAGGCAGGATTTCCAGAATTTTCTGGAAGTCCTCTTTGTAAACTCAGACCCGACGTGGGCTGTTTGCACGCGTGGCCCACCGGAATGGAGATTAATGGGGGGGGGGGTTTGGAGTTATAACCCTCCAACTGACCCCTTGTTTGATGGATTTCCCAAGCTGAATCTCAAGAAACTTTCCAGACCTTTTGGTTAACATGTAGAGGTAACCAAAGGGGAAGTTTGCTACTTAAAAATTAATTTTTTCAAATCAAAAAACGAAATAATACGAAGTAAAGGCCTCTCGGGGCCCGTTATGAAAAAATAATTATTAATTGCCACTTTAACCGTAATATTTTGTAAATTTTATGTTTATTATTTTCAGGCGCTCCCTTGTTTCCAAGCCCCTTTCTTTTCCTCTTGGGTGTGACCTTTCGGTCGAGAACAAGGGAGGCCGCTCGTTAATCCTAGCAACAATTGCTCTCCCTCGCTGGAATTTGGAGTCTCTACCTGAGGATGCAGGAGGGCAATTGTTGCGCAAAATTTAGTGCATACAAGGAACTACGTTTTTTAGGTAATAAGAACTAGATATTAATATTCTACGTACAAAAGTACCTAGATTAACTTAATTTCATCTTATTTTATTTATTTGGGAGAGGGTTGAGCCCCCTCCGAACCTATTTTCACACCTAAGGTGTGTACTAACTCCTTCTCTGCAAGGCAAATCTTTGCTGGGTGAGGGCCAACAGAAGCCCAAAGAATGAATAAAGGAATGAATGAACGTAACAACACGTGATTGTTACGTTTTGTTACAAAGGTTACGTAAGGCCAATATTAGATAATTAAAACGTAATCTCCCAAAACTTTTTTGGCCTATATCTTTCGCACTATTGGGAGTTAAAAGACCGGGTTTGGATTTTTAGAATCAAGAAAGAATTGCCTTTCAGATAAGCCTAAGTTGTATTTTTACCAAAAATCTTCAAAATTCACTAATTATTACCAAATTACTACTAATTAGACCTAATTAACATCTACTAATGTCCGTTAACATTATTTCATGCGACTAGCTAACAAATAATTACATTTTAGTGACCCATCTTCCAACATGTGAACTTAGTAGCCATACAAAGCGTCTTTTAACAGAACTTTCTTTGACAATTTGTTACTTCTTATGCGACACGTTTATTAAACTTTTCTCTTCATTAATTTTAGTTTACCTTAGATGAAAACTTCGGAATATTTCTATCAACAGGAGGCCTTGTAAGGCCTAGGAAGAGTAAAGACTCTACGTTCGTCAAGTTAGCAGAAGAGATTTAACTACAAATTATAATTTTGATGTCACTGGATAGCCCTCAATTTGTAGTATATGTAGTAGCTTTCCTCTTAATATGTAGTTGTAAGGATAATGATTTATCAGCGTTTGAAATTCCATATCTTTAACATAGAGAATGTTCATTTTTCTAGCATATGTGACGCAGTCACGTGACCAAATCTGAGTCACATGTGCAATAGAGACGTACATCTTATGTGTTAAAGATATGAAATTTCAAATGCTGATTTCTCATTATCCTTACAGCTACAAATTAAAAGGAAAGCTACTACATATACTACAAATTGAGGGCTATCCAGTGACATCAAAATTATAATTTATAGTTAAATCTCTTCTGCTAACTTGACGAACGTAAAGACTCTTCCGTTACTTAATCAGAGACTATGATTGGGGCCTATTACTGACCCTGGAAGGGTAACCTCCGTTATTAGTTAATACCCTGATTAATCCTTATTAAACCGTATTCCACTAAGTTCCTATTCTATTCTCGCGCCATTAGAGCGGGTTATAGTGCTATTTCCAACCTTATTCCCTAACCACGGTAGATCCTATGTCCCTATTAGTGAATTTCTGAGCGTTTTGGAACCGACTGGTAACTCTTGTATTAACGTAATTAGCAATAAACACAATGACTGCTTGGACGTTCACATACTGCATTCTCATTCGGGGTCGGCGAAAAATCGGTTTTTCGCTAAAAAACTGAAAATTTTTCTCAATTTTCAGCTATTTTTAGCGATTTTTAAGGTAATAAGGCAAATGTTAGCAATTTTTCGCTAATTTTTTGAAAATTTCCGAATTTTTGGCTAAAAATTTGCAAAAATTCAGGTAGGGGGTTGAAAATTTTTAGGGGGGGGGCCGAAGGCTGATATGCATAGTTTCCTTTGGGGGGTTGGGGGGTGGCTCCCCCCCTAAAAATTTTGACCAAATTTACCCCCCCCCAGATTTTTTGACTTACCCTCCCCCAACTTTTGGCTACCCCCCCGAACCCCCCCCCCCCAACGATTTTGGACCCAAAAAGTTAGCTAAATTTGGTCCAAAAATGGTCATTTTACGAAAAATTTTTCTGAAATTTGGACCTAAAATCGCTTTAAAATGGTGCAAAAGCGCCTAAAACGTTAAAAATTTAGCCTTATTTTGATGAAAAAAGGGCTAAATTACAAAAAATTTTGCATTTTTTGGCGCACCGAAATTTCACGAGGTCCGAATTCTGGGGGGGGGGGGTGGGGGGGGGGAACCCCATCACATTTCGGAGGTCGGCCATGATTTACCCCCCCCCAGACCCAAAGTTCCAGGGAAACTATGCAGTGATATGGGGGGAGGGGTAGAAAAAATTTTTAGGGGGGAAGGTCTGCGACCCCTCCATTTGGGGGGGAGGGGTCCCCCCCACCCCCCCCCTTCTAACACACCTATGCCCCCCACCCTCCGTCGGAACCCCCCCCCCCAAATTTTTTGCCCAGCCACACCTATGGGGGTAACCCATAGGTGTAAGGTGGGGGGGGGGGTTTGGGGCATAGTTTCCCTGGAACTTTGGGTCTGGGAGGGGGGGGGGTGAATCTTGGAAGGCTGGTGGTCGACCCAAGAAATGTGATGGGGGTATACCCCTCCAATGCCCCCCAGACTTCGGAGTTCGGACCTCAGAAATTTCAAATGGCCAACAAATACAAAATTTTCGGTAATTTAGCCCTTTTTTCTTCAAAATAAGGCCTGTTTTTAACGTTTTAGGTGTTTTTGCACCGTTTTAAAGCGATTTTAAGTACAAATTTTAGAAAACTTTTTCAAAAAATGACCATTTTTCGGCCAAATTTGGCTAACTTTTTGGGTACAAAAATCGCTGGGGGGTTTGGGGCGGGGGCGGGGGGTAACGGAAAGTTGGGGAGGGCATGTCAAAAATTTTCGGAGGGGGTAAAACTAGTCAAAAATTTTGGGGGATACCCCCAACCTCCCCCCAAAGGAAACTATGCTCTCAACCATAGGTGTAAGGTGGGGGGTTAGGGGACGGGCCCCCCCCCCCCCCCCCCGGGGGGGGGGGGGGGGTAGTCGCGCCGAAGGCGCGAAAAATGGCCAAAAATTGGGTATTTTTTGGGTAAATTTTGTAAAAATTTTCAAAAATGTCCAAATTTTTGGCTTAAATTGTTTATTATTATGAGAAATACACGTTTTTAACTGTATTATGGATCTTATGACTCAATATTGTCTTTATTTTGGACTTGGAAACATGTTGGCAATCAAGTTTTTGAGTTTAAAACCAGTGTCTAATGTTAAAATTACTTTATTGTTAGATGTTTTTATCATTAGCAACGGCTGAAAATGCGATTTTTGGCATAAAAAATGAAAAAGTTTTTTGGGGGAGGGTTGGGGGGGGGTCCTGGGGGGGTTGGGGGGGGTCACCAGTGGGGGCCCCCCCCGAAAATGTTGGGGGGGTGAGCCTCCCCCACCCCAAATCTCCGTTACACCTATGGGGTAACAACCCCCCAGCCATGTTTCAAACCCCCCCCCAGAAATTTTTGGTGACCCCCGCCCCCGCCCCCCCAACTGGGGGGGGGGGTACTCGTGCCAAAAATTGGGCATTTTTAGGGCAAATTTTGCAAAATTTTTCAAAAAATTCCAAATTTTTGGCTTAACTTGTGTATTATCGCGAGCAATACACTTTTATAACGGTTTTATGGTCTTCTAGACTCAATATTGACCCTATTCTGGACTCAGAAACATGTTGGCAATAAAGTTTTCGAGTTTAAAAACACCGTCTAATGTTAAAATTACTTAATGTTTTTCGGCATTAGCAATGGCTGAAAATGCGATTTTTGGCATAAAAATATAAAAATTCTTTTGGGGGAGGTTTGGGGGGGTCTGAAAAGGGGACCCCCCAAAATTCCGGGGGATGGGGCCCCCCAACCCAAATCCCCGTTACACCTATGACAGGATCCCCCATGCTACCTTTTTTTGGTCATTTTGGCACCTGGCCAATTTTGGCTCTGTGCCAAGGTCCCAAAGTCGGACTTTCGCTATTTTTCGCAAATTTTGGTCACACTTTTCTAGAACTGGGTAGAAGCTGGAGAGGTCTAGTATCTTTTTTAATAACGAGGGCGATTTTTTTAATTTTGCTCCCTAGCTTTCAGGAGATGGGCCCAAACTTTGCATTTTTTGGCCCACTTTTACTAGAAACGCCCTAAAAGTCACTAAAAATGGCGTTTTTCGGCCTTGGGGTGGTATCCATATATAGTAAATCAGGGTCG
>JASAND010025831.1:0-45402 GCA_030248195.1 Trissonchulus latispiculum
GAAGAGAAATTTTAAATGAATTTTGGTAAGGTCTCAAAAAGGACAAGGTACAAAGACAACATGTTTCTTGAATACAAAACAAGTAAAAACAGAAAATCAAATGGGTGGGAAGCTACAAAATGCAAGAACGTGTTACTAAAAGCACCTAGGACCCGAGCCAGTACGAGGAGACAACAAAGGATAGAAATCAATAAGAAAAACGGTGGCACGTGGACCATGCCATAAGAAAAAGCCACAGGGACAGGAGCGCCAGAGGGACCCTCTGGTCAAAACAACCAGGTGAAAGAAAACCAAAAATCAGTAAAAACCACTCTCAATAATTTAAGAACCCGGATGTCAGCTTCGTATAGATAAATTCGACTAAGGTGCGGAGGTTACCTCCCGCTAAACTCAGAAGTGCGCAGAATCTCGGCTAGGTGGGTTCAGGGTGCCTAAACCTCGCTGGATAACTCAGTTCCATTCGGCTCTTCTACAAAATTTCAAGTAAGATTATAAGAATACGAATATAAAAACAAGAGTATAAGTTTCCGGTGTTTCGCGCAAGAGAGGGGGCGTGTTTGGATGGAATCTTCAGATAATAATTAAATAAAATTAAAAAGGGTTATGAAAGAACCCTTACCATGCTAAAGCATGTATAAAGAAAAGGACCAACAGGGTACGAAAGAAGTCCCCAAGTACCCCGCAGGTACCAAAATAATATTAATTTAAAGTAGGGATAGGTTAGGAATTCTGAAGAAATGAAAGCGCGAAACACCAATTTAAGAATAGAGTTCCCTAAAGTAGAATAAAAATTTTATAGATGAGCCTCCCAACCGCGCTGCAGGCCTTAATTGGGATAGGGGCATATATTTCGGGTGCTACTTTGGCGCACTGGTCCAGGGTAACAAAACTGACATCATTTCTTTCAAAACAACTCAAAAATTAGGGGGAGGAAAACGTTGGGCCAACTAAAAGATATACGTACAAAAGAATTTTTAAAAACAAAACGTGGCGGCATGATAAAAGGAATTTCCAAGGGACTAGAGTCAGAATTTTTAAGACATAATACCGGCTAGGGCCTTCGGCCAAAATAGGGCTAGTAGAACCCCAAATCAAATACCCGTTAGATAAAATAGAAAAGAATTCAAGAAAAGGTGAATTAAAAATTTTGGTAAAACTTTTGGTTAAGACTAGCAACACACACGTATTATGCATATGACCGTACAAAATACCCGCAAGGTAACACAACCGTTAGGAATTAGACAAAGCAAAATAGGTTTAGATAATATTTTTAAAAGGTTAGCTTCAAAGAAATGATAAAAGAATTTTTAAAATAAGCTTCAAAGAGTTAAAAAAGTATTTTAGAGTAAACTCAAAGAAAAGGTAAAATATTTTAGTAAGCTTCGAAAAAGGTAAAAATTTAGTAGTAAAATACGCCACCATCGTAAAATATATATGTCATAAAATACGTAGGCAAAAATAACGAACAAGGTATTAACATAAGAAACTATTAATGACAAGTAATACGTATATATACAGTAAAACAGAAAAATACAACAGTTCACAAAATGGCAGGAATTTCTTCTTTGGGCGTAAAATATTGATATGGGGAAGGGAAGAGCGTCCATTTCGCATAAGGTAGAAAGTCCAAATATTGAGCAAGTCTTCATCGGGTAGAATGTCATTATAGGGAAAATCTTCAGAATAACAAATGTCAGAAATCGGAAAAGCTTCATAAATGAGCAGTCAATATAAGGCAGTGAAAATCAGGAATGTCCAAATTGAGCAGATCATCATTAGGTAGTTCAATGTTGAGCAATAGTCACATCCATACGTGTGCTTGGGGGGGTTTGGGGGGGGGGGGTTTCACCTCCCCCCAGAAACCAGCTCACCCCCCCCACGCGGGGTCCCTCACCCCCCCCCAGAATCCGGATTTTTCCAGTAAAAAACCGGAAAAATCCGGTTTTTCGGCGGCCTTCGGCCGCCCTTCACCCCCCCCCAGAACTTCCTCTCCTGCACATGTCTGGTCACATCCGGTGAAAGTCAGAGCCAGGTAAAGTTCCAATTAAGCAGAAATGTTACATCCAGGGAAATAGTCCAAGTAGATCGTCCAGGGGAATGAACGACCAGATAGGGGAGGGTAAATGAGAACCAATGGGGAAGGGAAACGCATCCGCGGATAATAAGAAGAGTAAACATCCGCCGAAATTAGGATCAAGAAAACACCGCCGTAAGCTTCGTGATGGAAAAGAACCGTAAAAATAGGGCACGACTCTTTACTGTATACTCGTAACGGGTATACAAAAACCAATGGAATGACCGGTTACCGGTCATGAAGGGGACTGACATGAATACGGTTCAAAACGCGCTGAATACCGGACTGGAGCGCTCCCAGGGCGGAGCGCCGTAGTCCGATGGGGAGTAGCAGGATCATAATATATCCCGCCGGCACACGGGCAGAATACCTTGTCCTGTTGTCCGGGAGGAGCGAGACCCGCAATATACTCACACGGTAACCCCAGATCCAAGGCAAATCGCAGGTTAAACCAAGAAGATAGCGCCGACAAAATTTTAAGTAAAATCCTTCAAGAGCACCCTTTTGGCCGAGGGTTCCCCCGGGTTAAGGCAGAAGACCTTCCGTTCTTTTGGCAACCAAAAGGATCCCACCATAGAAGGATTTCAGCATCTAGGATCTAAGCTAGAACTCATAAAAAATTGCAAAAACGATCAGAGGGTGAAAGCATGACTACAGCAAAAGGAAGTGAGAGAGAAACTACACACACAAAGAGATGGGTGAACTACCTACTAACCTAACTACGAACCTACCTACAGGAAAAGGAACCACACACATACTGAAGGGTAAAACCCACATATATACATATATCCGAGCGCACGTGAAACACGTGCACTGTTATGAAAGAAACAAGTGAAGGGCCTTCTTGACCTTTTTAACACGAAACCATAGGAATTCCTTTTAAGATAGAGAAGAGAAAAACCCCCTAGGTAAATTTGAATAGAGGTGAATGAAAGAAAATAAAGTGCCATTATGACCCCAATAAAGGTCATAACAAGGGATTAAATAAGAGAAGTGGGTTCTATTAGGTATAAAATGAAAACCCCAATTTAAGAATGAAACTAAAATAATTCTAAGAAGGCCCTTAGAATAGTTTAGACCCCACCCCCATAGGGGAAAGAAATTGCAACAAACATAACAAATAAAGTGCTAACACCCAAAGACGTCAAAGCAGGTAAAATCCCAGCTAACCATGAGGCCTCATAAAAGAAGAGAAAATATAAGAGAGCTGTGGAGACGTCTCCCAAGAACAAACAAAAGTCCAGATCCTAGGCGTTCTATATCAGCTTTAGGGAACCTAAAGCTGAACAACAGGAAGTTTGACAGGCGCATCTCCAAATGGCTTCAAGCGATTAATATTAACCACGGATGGGTCACCCAAGCCGTTGGTCGGACCAATACGATAATTCGTGAGCGAGATCTTTTCTAGAATCCGATATGGACCATCATACTTCGGTCGTAGCTTCTTACTAAGGCCTGGCGGAACGTTCTTGTTCTCCACGTTCAACATAACCAGGGAACCTGGTTTGTATTCTACTGGCGTGGTTTTCTTGTCGTACCGCACTTTGTTGATATTCGCTGCTTCCTGTAGCATTTCCCGAGCTATCCTCCAAGCCTCACCTAAATGCGGTAACAAGTGGTTTCGAACATCATCATATGTCTCGGCAGGGCCGTCACCATGGTTCTGGAAGAAATTATCCAAGGGATACCGGTAATCCCGACCGGTCATCAGGACATACGGAGTTTCCTGTGTAGAGCTGTGGACCGTGGCCCGATAGATGGAAAGGGCCCAAGGTAAATAATCATCCCAATCTGTTTGATAGCGGTCCACATATTTAGTAATCAAACTACGTAGCGTCCGGTTAAATCGTTCCACTACCCCGTTAGTTTGCGGGTGGTACGCTGTGGTACGGAGGCGCCCCGACCCAGTCGCATCCACTTGGGCCGTCATAAAAGCTGACATAAAATTAGGTCCTTGATCCGTCAAAACACGACCTGGGACACCCCAACGGGCCACAAACCCGTTTAGGTACCAGTAAGCCGTCGTTTCGGCCCGTTCATTCGTCATCGCAAAGGCTTCAGCATACCGAGTAAGGTAACCCACAATGCACAGGACACAGGTATAGCCTCGTTTGGTTTCCCGGTGGGTGAAGTGCATGACATCCATGGCTATCACCTGCAAAGGATATCGAACCACGACGGTATTTTGCATTGTTGCCTGATGACGCCGTGGCCCGAGATTAAATTTGGCGCAGGGTTTACACTGCGCAATATATTCCGCCAAGTCCTGTGACATGCGAGGCCACCAGTACTTAGATGCCAAACTAGCATAAGCCGCTTTATGGGCCCGGTGTCCGCCAGTCGTAAAATGCGTGTGGACCTCCTCGAGCAACTGCTCGCGTTCGGCGCGTGGTACCACGAGCGTAGGGAACGATGAGCCTCGCCGCATACCCCGTTCGTCTAGATAGTCCCGGTAGAGAACTCCATCTTTGATGTTAAACGAAGACCTCAGCTTCGTCAAAACTAATGCTTCCTGCTGGTTTTCCGGCAGTCGCTTCTGTTCCAAAAAGTCCAATAAGACGGCGAATTCAGGTTCATCGCGAAGTTGCCGCTTCCAACTGAGTACCGTTGGCGGGCCAGGTGGTGCTGCCGTCAAAGCATACACCTCCGGTGGATACATAACCTCCAGTGTTTCCTGTTCGCTATCAACTGGTTCTTCTATTGGCCATAAACGCGATAAAGCATCCGGGACATGGTTTTCCCTGCCCGGGCGACAGTGAACTCGAATTCCAGCATACGTGACGCGAACTTGGCCAATTTTCCTGATCCCAATGCCTTGAAGTTATTCAGCAGATCCCGTACAGCCATGTGATCCGTACGCAGTACGAACTGCTTACACGATAGGTAATGCCGGAACTTTTGACAACCCCAGAGGGCCGCAAAGGCTTCCATTTCGGTTGCCGAATAGCCTTTCTCTCCCTGTGTCAGCGTTCGACTGGCATACGCTACTGGTCGTTCCCGTAGTACACGAGGGCCATTCGGTTTGTCATAGCTTCGTGGGACCGAAAACTGCTGTTCCAGGACTGCTCCAAAGCCACGCTTGCTGGCATCGGTGGACACGTAGAAGGTTTTCGAAAAATCAGGAAATGCCAACTGTCGTGAGATGCTGCTTCAATGCTTCAAAGATTTGCTGGCATTCCTCGGACCAAAGAAAGGGGACCCCTTTCTTAAGAAGGTCGGTCAGTGGAGCGGCCACTTTCGCGTAGTTAGACACAAATCGGCGATAGTATCCGCACATACCCAGAAAAGCGCGGATGCCTTTCACATCAGTGGGGGGAGGGAGCTGAGAAACCGCTTTAACCTTGTCTGGGTCCACACTGATACCATTACTGCCCACGTAATGGCCGAGAAAAGGGACCGCTTCCCTGGCAAAACAGCATTTCTTCAGCTTGGTTCTTAATCCATTATCCCGTAAACGCTGGAGGGTCGACCTCAGCATAACCAGGTGAGAATCAGGATCAGGGGAAGGAATCAAAACGTCATCGATATAAACTGGGAGATCTGTGAGGACTTTTTCCATAATGCGCTGGAAGGTCGCCGGAGCATTGCAGAGACCAAAGGGCATAACATTCATGTGAAAAAGGCCCATATGTGACACAAAAGCCGTCTTTTCCCTATGCTCCGGATAGACCTCCACTTGCCAATAACCAGCGGCCAAGTCAATCGTAGAAAAGATGACCGCACCTTGGAGTTGATCCAAGATCTCATCTATCTTCGGTAGTGGGTAACTGTCTTTCTTCGTGATCTTATTCAATCGCCTGTAATCAATTACCAACCTTGTCGTACCATCCTTCTTGCCGACAAGGATACATGGGGAGGACCAAGGGCTAGTGGAAGGGGAGCAAACTCCCTCTTCAAGCATAGCCTTGATATGCTTTTGGATTTCTGCCTTATCCTTCGGGTTATACCGATAGGAACTGCCCTTTACTGGGCCATCCTTGCAAGTATCGATGACGTGTTGATCGACTTTAGTTCGACCCGGGTTACCAGGGCGAGCTACTACATCGTAAAATTCCACGAGTAGGTCCCGTAGCTTCGCTTTCCCCATCCAGAACCATAGAGTCGAAGTCAACGTTTTCATCAATAAATTGCTGTCGTTTCTCCCACGACGGCATAGGCTGGGTTGTCATCTCGTCGGCGGAATAGTGCATATCGTTAAATGCTTGCAGTCCTCGGTCAGATAGAGCAGGTGGTTCTTCTGTACCCCATGACCTGTCTGACTGTACGGCACACACGGTGGGGTCCACCC
Organism: Trissonchulus latispiculum; assembly: GCA_030248195.1. Taxonomy (NCBI): domain Eukaryota; kingdom Metazoa; phylum Nematoda; class Enoplea; order Enoplida; family Ironidae; genus Trissonchulus; species Trissonchulus latispiculum. Next base: position 6,363 of record JASAND010025831.1, read on the forward strand.
ATCGTGGTATATTGGCAACAGGCCCAACGCAATTCACCATTGGAGGGGTACCCCCAGGGTTAAAAGGGGCTAAACGGTCCACTTCCTTCAGGGCATGCTGTAGTTCGCCTTCCTGGACTTGCGTCGCCGGGTGTGAAACCCAACTAGTCATTTGTGTCCTAGCTTGGGCGAAGTTCACACCCAATTCTGTTGCGTATCGAAAGCCCTGACGTTCCGTTATAGTCGTAACTGGCTCGGCTTGACCTAGGGGTAACCCTTTAGGCAAGTGTATCGTCCTATCAAGTGGATTGTAGACCTTGATATAGTTCACCTGTGGTGAAACCTCGAGGATCCCGGGTACCGGATAAACCACGAAAATTTCCATCAGGTCCCCTGATGGTTCGAAGACCACAGTTTGTCGTTCCTGCGGATTTTTCGCTCCGTCCACGAAACAGGAAACCGGCACCATAATATTAGAACGAGGAGGCAACTTCCGCGTTTCTCGCATACAGTAAAACACACTGCAGGACACTGCAATGCTAAACCGATTAGTTAGCGCCTGCAAGTCGCCCGGGGTCAGTAATGGCACCTTCTTCCTGTCACACATGAGGACATGTTGGTGAGGAAAAACCACCCACTGATGTGCCGCTTGAAAGTCATATCCAATGATGAATTCATGCTGAAGCCCATTAGCCACACTGAAGGTGTAAGTGTAGTCCACCCCATGGACCTTGAAGGTAATCTTACATTCGCCCAGAATTGCCAAACTTTTGTCCTCGGCGGCTGTGGCTACCTCAGTTGCTTTCGTTAAGTCCAGATGCAATTGCCCGTTAGTATTCACCTGGTCGAAGAATTGTTTGGACATCAGGCAGATATTGGCTCCTGTGTCCAAAAGAGCCAGGGTCTTCAAGCCTTTGACCTCGGCTATGACATATGGGCTTTTCTTCACGGCTATTTGGGTGCATTGGGATACGAAAAAGGGGGAGGAACCGTTAAGGACAGACAACACTGCCCTATTTAGGTGTTTGTCCGTGACGGGAAGGTCCTCGTCAGGTTGTTCGGTTTCCGACTCAACCGCGTTCAGTTCCGTATGCGGACGAATCGACCTCAGCACGGCTGCTGTCTGTTCCTCCATGAGTGAGAAATCGGGCTCCTCACGAGATTCCGAGTCAAGAACTACAATTTCGTTTGGATCCTTCAGGCGCTCTCCTCTACGCTTACGTTGCTTTTGAGGAGGGTCTTCGCTCCAAATAGGTTGCTGCGGTTCCCGCAAGCTACCCGTTTTCTCCAATTCGAGGATCCTGGCATAGTCCTTCTGGATGAATTCGCCCAGCAGGTCGTCGAAATTGTCGACGGCTAGATGTACCTTGTCCACGATGACCTGCATATGCTTGCCCAATTCGTTTACTTGCTCTACTGTAGCTGCGGTCTCATTTTGGGCCAACTCTGCTGTTCGGCATAAGTCGGACCAACCACACTGGACTTCTAACCACACCGACATTCGACTTCCCCTAACAGGGTGTACCTGTTCTGGGTTGGGACGGGAGCCGTCGCCATGTTAGGTTGGGCCTTGGCTGGTTTTCGGACTTGGTCCCATGTACCCGCTTTGTTCTTGCGCAATTTAAGTGGTGGTACCGAAAGCTCTGAGCGTTTTTGGGCATCCGCTTTTGTCCGCTCTGGACCTGGACCTTCATCCGCTGTTCGCCACCCATCCTCATCCTCAGACAGTGGAGGCTGTGGGTGAACGTCCACGGTCACCTGAATAGGCCCTGAGCCTTCGTCCTCCTCGTCAGATGTAAGCTGTGGTTCAGTCAATTCCCTCCTAGTTGGCCATGGGTTGAGTTGTTTCTCCTTTCCTGGAGGGGAAGCTCGGGTAACCACTATGGCTGGTGGGTCACCCGCCAACCGAGGTGGGCCGTCCATATCAGAGGATTCCGACACTGCCTGCCAGTCGTCACCGTTCCGAACTCGAGGTCTCCTCCGAGTAGATCGCTTACCGGTGTTCCCAGGTGCCTGGGCGTCCCCAGTGCTCACAGCTGAAAGCCCCTGGTTGTCCCCAGTGCTTACAGCTGAAAGCCCATTTACAGGGTGCTGGTCCTCCCCAGGGCTTATGCGATCAGCCCCATTCACCGGCTCTGGAGTAGTCGTACGTATTAGCAGGCGGTGCAGTGGCGTAATAACCCGAATTGGATCCGTTTGGACTTCGACGGAGGTAGAGCTTTTCTTTTGTCGGCGGGGTGCCGCCTGTTTAGCCTGATTCGCTCTAGTTTGTGCAGCCATAGCTGCATTCGCCTCCTGTGCTGCCATCGCTTGCTTCACAATCGGGAGCTGGTCCTACTGGGTACCAGGGGCCTTCTTCCACCGCTTCCGGTATGGCACGTTGTACCTAGCAGCCGTCGAACCACCATCACCAAAAGGCTTCACATCCCGACGCCAACGGTTCCAAAATTTGTAGGGTCGCTGATTACCATAGCCGTCATAATAGATATCCCCGCCATCCGGATAACCACCATTTTCCATGATCACATGATGAGGGGGAAACCATTCTGCCCTTCTTCGCTTTTGCTTGCAAGATTTGCACTTGCAGTCGGGGGAGGGTATAGGCTCTGGGTGGCGTTTAATCCCCCGTGGGTTGGGGTAAATTCCATATGGGGGATCGGGTTGACCTCCGAGGTTTCCTCGTTGTCAGCCAAGTCACTATCTGAATCACTACTCCAAAAACCACCACGATTATAATAGGGTTCTTCGTCAGTAGGGGTTACGTTAGTATTAAAAGACTGGATTGACATCACAACATTACCAGAAGGGGCAGCTGGGACGGGACACGGGTTCGGGTCTACTGCCCGCGCCCCGGATTCTCGTTTCCCTGGGGTGGGAAACCGTGGTAACGCAAGGGTCCAATGATACCACACCCCATCGGCGAGGTCGTGGCGGTTGCCGGTTCCTGATTGCCGTGTCCCTGCCCATGAGGGTTACCCTCTTGGCGCTGTCGCGGAGCCTGTTGAGGGGCCGGTCCCTGCTGTCGCAGAGCTCAGAGGTGCTCCGGGCACTGACGTTGGCGATGTCCTATTTGGTGGCAAGTCCAGCACCGGTTGGAATCCCCTTGGGCTTCCTGCCTTTGTCCCGGTTGTCGCTCATTGGGCTGAGCCTGTATGCCTTGTCGTGGATATTGGGACGGAACGCGGCCCTGGTTCACAGCACAGCATTCCTGGGTCCCCGCTTGGGCTACATAGGCTACTGCTGGCTGTTCTTTTTCCATTTCTCCCTGGACTGTTTCCACTATATGTAATGCCCTCGTGATCAGATCGTTTTCCCGAACATGTGGCCAAAACTGGACTTCAGCCAAAGAAGCCGCCAGCCTGGCTCGCAACTCTGGTCGGAGCCCACGTCGAAACTGGGCAACCAGTTTCTTTTGCCTGTCCAAAATTGGTTCGTGAGGGAATGCCTTCACGGTTAAAACGCGTAAGGCAGCTACGAAATCATGTGTCTGCTCGTTGGTCTGCTGATAACGTCCATAAAACTGCTCTGCGTATTGTTCCGTTGTGACAGGAAGTGGTTCGTATAGCTGACGCAACAGGGCCACCAAGCTGTCGAAGTTGTCCGGAGCACAAGGGCTCATTGCCTCCTTAACCTTTTCGTCAAGCAGCGTCCAGAGGATCCTGTACTTGAAGGTTGAGGAAACCTCATAAACCTTCACCGTTGCCTCGAAATTTGCCAACCAACTGGAAAGCTTTATGCTGTTTTTCGGTCCTTGAAAGGGTTTCATTCCCTTGAACCCTTTGAGATGTTCTCCCAATTGCTTGGCTGTACCGTAGGAGGCAGCGGGTTCCGCCGCTGACAGGTGCTGGGCGGGTTGAGTCGATCCAGTTGGTTTCCATCTGGACTCCGAAGGCGTAGGACTGCTGCTGGGGATATTGTCCCGAAGTCGCCAACCGCCGTACTGGTGGGGGAGGGGTGGGTTCCCTCGAAGGGGCCCGCCGTCGTGCTGGTTCCGCAGGCGGGTTAGGGCGGACCGGAGGTGGGGATTCCCAAGAATCATCCAAGTCAATGAGTGGGACCTCGTCTGGCTGCCTTTGCGATCGTGGGGGCGGGGCGTTGCTGGTGCTAAACGTACGGTTAGTCCGTCGTCAACGCATTTGATATGGAGGAGGCCCAGCATCTGGGTCATCCCGTGGGGTTGGCCAAAGAGCCAACATCTCCCTGCAAACCCTTGGAAAATTTTCCTCCAGTGCCTGCCACGTAACTGCCGGGAGCTCCGCCAGCCACTAAGTAAGCAGATCCCTGATGGCGTAGTATTCCGGCTCTGTAAACCGCCTCGGGTGGACTGGTTGCACCATATCCTGCAGTGGGTTGGCCCTCCGAGCGGGTACCGCCGGTGGGTTAGCCAAGGGAACCACCCATTTGTCCATGGGCCCCCGGGCTTTGCGGGCCTCCTTGAGTACCTCCTTGATGCTGTAGTTGAGCTTTCAGAGCTTCCAACTGTTCCTTAGTCTGTGCCTCCAGGGTGCCTGGAGGAACAGGTTCCTTCTGTCCCTCTTGGGGCTCCGTCCCATCTCCAGCCTCGTCCGGTGATTTTGATGCGCCCCCTGTCGTGGAGGTTTCCTACTCTTCTTCCTCTGCTACTGCCGTGCCAGCTGGTTTAGGGTCCTTTGATATAGTAACCGGAGGTCGGTAGGCGCCTGGATTCACGGCAGGGCCTTGACTTGACGCTCCCCTCCCGGCACCGGTGGTCGACACCAGGCGGGTTCGCCTGGTTTCTGCAGACGACGTTCCCTTTTTGGTAGGGTCCTCAGAATTTTCGGTCGGTTTTGGCATATTCAGAAATGCTTGAGATCAGAAGAACCACGGGCAAAATATATACGTATAAAAGGGATAAGGTATCTTACGTCAAGTAAGGATACGGGTCTCTAGAAAAAATTTTATGATTAAACCTAAAAATAAGGGGATTAGCAAAGTATACAACCAAAATTCGCACAAGATTAAAATTATTCTCAAAAACTGGCACTTAAATAGTTGGTTAAAAGAGCAGTATCAAAAGAAAATAACACATAACGCCCTGATTAGAAAAAATAAACCGCGCAAAAAGGCGCCACAGAATACAGAAAAAATACACCAAATCTCACACAATTAAATTAGAACGATACGTATAGTGAGTCAGAGCGCAAGAAATCGGCGCAATAAACCCGCATAAAATATACAATAAGAACAAAAATTCACAACTGTACTCCCAACAATAATACAAGTATAGCCCCAGAAAATCACAGAAATTATTCCCCACAAAACGTATAAAAACACAAGAAAACTGGCAGAAAAGCGAGAAATATTTTACAAAAATAGTCGAGAGGTCGGGACTGGCAGCCTAATGTAATGCTAGTAGATGGTAACCTGACTACTAAGCACTACGGGGTGGCTACTGCGCACAAGGAAAAGACAGAACCTGAGGAGATGTTGTTCCAGTCGACCTGTAGCAACAACCTCGCCTAAACTCTGGAACAACAGTGGCCCTAACTCAGAATTATACAAGACAACACCACAAAAATACGCTCAACCTAGTCTCAGACTGCCAGATTTTCTATCTACCTAACTGCCTACCGAACAATAAATACTAAACCCTATTCTATAGATATTTGGAGACCAACTTTAATTTTAAAACCTAACTAAAATGTTTTCACAAGGATTACAAAATTAATTTCACTATTCCAGCCGAAATCTAACAAAACAAGTTATTACACACATATAATTTGCACAGTAGCTCGGGGACTTACTAATTACCACTCCAGAAATATAGAGAAAAGATGACAATCAAGAATTGCCATAAAAACCAGAGCACATAAATATAACAAATAATGAGGGGGGTTGATCTGGCCGGAACGACCAGATCTGGGGACGGTTATATATAGTAACGGGGGAATCCAGGCAATACAAAAACCAACTGTATAGTAGACGGAGACTAGGGATCCTAGCTAAAAGGGGCAATAGTAAAAGAAACAAAAGGGGGAAAACTCGCGCGTAGAAAGAATACGTATATATAAGACTCCACTCAACCCAACCACTCGCTGTGAAAACCAAACTTAAGACTGACTACTTTTTGTTCTTACATCAGACCACCCCCCCCCCCCCAAGTAACCAATCAGAGCCGAGTATTGGTTTTTGAGAAAAGCCTGGAAAGTTCTGATTGGATGAAAGTTCCTATCTAGTTTTGCTAATGGGACAGCGCCGCCTAGCGGCTAGAAAAACTGAATAAAAACACGTGATGGAAACCCGTATAGGGTCAAATCTTTGCACGTGAATTCCGCAAATATAATTTCTAACATTTTCAAAATGCACACACTTATAAATACATAACCAACAAACTTTAGAAACACCCACCCATTACAACTTCCAACTCTGTATTGACTATGTAGGTAACCCACGATTAACTATAGATGGTTGGCACTTCCGAACATAATAACCGGTTCAGAAAATGACGTAGTGTGTTTTCGTAAGCTTGTTCAGTGATAACTTGCAGCTAACCGCTAACAAAAATTCTGATTCTTGAAGGTTTTAACCTTGTATGGATGCCTGTGCATATATCTACACTTCTAATTGTAAATGAAGCGCTGGTAGAGCTCTAATACTTTATTGTAACCTCAATAAATTTAGTTGTTTTTAACCAAACGTTTGACTTAAGTTATACCCGAAATTTAAGTGACCACGACCCGCTTTATCGATGTTGGACCTGGTATTTAGCTGCTGCGCAAGATAGGTTGAAGGGTCTGTGTTTTATGCTTGTCTTTAGCATTAGGAAATGCACATGTTGTATTGTTTTACTGTCGCCCTGTTCGAACTATTTGAACTATTCTAATTATTATATTCTGCTTTACTCATCATTGTACCATGTAAGTGTTGCTACTAAACTAAAATGCGACATGAGTTTTGTAGGGTGCTAGTCTGATGCCCTAGTTGCTCCTTTGGCCAAGAATCGTGTTTCAATCCTTGTCCACAAGTATGTGTTCACAAGTATGTGAATTCAAAGCCCGACTCTTAGTTTGCTTTTATATCATTCTTGTTTAAAGTAATCAACATTATTTTTACGGTTATCCATGAAGTAGCAATCATAATAATTATATACTAAAGAATCGTAAAGGCTGCATTTTCAGATAACATGAAGTGTTGTTGTTTTGTGCAGTGTGAACTGCCTGTACTATTCGCACTCCTTTTCATAATATGGCAACGTTGCGTTCCTACAGTGACTGTAATTCAGGAATTTCCATTTGAAGGTAAGACACTGGCAATGCCAAAAAATTTATTGGATTTGGGATAAGCTTTTGTTCGGCCTGCCGATTCCTTAACTAAACTAGCTCTTCTATTCTACTATGCCTAGTGCAACTGTGCCTGTATTCTTTTGAAGTAGCCATTCAGTAACTTCAAAACTCAAGTGGAACACTGCGCTTACTTAAAGACTCTCAAAAGTGGAATTGTGCATACTCCGTCCTTTCTACTAGGTAGCATACTTAAGACTCCAATTACGCATTCAGTATTCGAAAAGGTTCAAATTTCTAATAGTTTTTCACGTCAACTTGCACAGTTTGAGTACTTTAAGTATGAGCAAACAGCAAATGTAATATATAGCAAATGATACATCATTTTGCCGCTGAAAATGGGGACTGTTTATTGATGTGGTCAAAGTTTATGTGGCTACTCTCTACAGTGATTGAGACTGTAGGGCGTTTCACAAAGGGCTCCTAAATCTAGCTCCTAAGTCCCTCCTATCTTATCTCTTATGAGCAGTTTACGAGCAATTTATGAGCGGCTCCTAAACTGTTTCACAAAGCTCCTCTTAAACTGCTCCTAGACATGCGCACATAACCACCTCTTAGCGCCTTTCTCTTAACTTTCTAAGCACTTTCACGCTGGGAACTTATGAGGTGTGCTGGAAAAGTTAAGAGACTTATAAGTTAAAATGACTTTATACTATTTTCACCTACAAAATATGGTAATAAATAGACCATTTAAATCGAACATTCTCAAATATAAGGCAAGGATAAATTTAACTTGTTTCTTATTTTTTGACAAAAGTAATGTCGAAATTCCAAACATTTACTATCATATATTTATGCTTCATATTCATCATCTGAAACTCATAAAATGACTAATAAGCTTTTACAGAACTTTTCTGGAGGAATACAATACATTACACCTTTATCTTGGCTAAATGTTTGAACAATTCGCACTTGAGAGTGCGTTATGAGCCCGATTTTGGGCTCCTAATTTTAAGAGCCGATTTAGGAGGTCTCTTAGTTTAGGAGCTCTTCGTGAAACACCATTCTCCTAACTTTTCTCATAAGTAGTAAACTTAGGAGCTCTTAGCGCTATGAGCCCTTTGTGAAACGCACCACAGGATTTTTAAACAAGGATTTCAGATATTTGAGCATATCGATCAAACTTTACTCTCTGCTCTACTGACTCGCTGAGTCTTGCCGAGTGTGGTTTTTCTTGGTTTCGCCTGGAGTTACAAATAACCTGAAAAATTTATTAAAAACGAAAGTTTTCAAAGTTTTTCGACTCATCAAATGAGAATTGCCCAGCTTTGTGAAAGTTTCAACAAAAACCAAGAAAAATGTCAGTAATAGTGCAACAAATATTTCAGTGGAATACCCCGTATAATTGAGATGTAAGGAGAAGTCCTTGTTTAAAAAACTGATTGCAGTTTTTGAAAAATCTGATTTTGGCTACTACTTTAGCTAAACTCAAGTAAGCAAGCTCATTTTTGCACTGAATATGTACTTCTGGATGGTTTTTAGATGGTTTTTGGGTAATGTCAAATGTTATCACTACATGTTGTAGCAATTGGCAAAAATCTGAAAATGTGAAACTACGCTAGTTTTTGACACCAAAAATTTTAATCTCGTTCTATCTTTCGAAATTTTGAAAATAGAAAAATTGGTATATACAGCTTGACGATCTCTTTGGATTAATTATGAGTTTGTCTAATTTCAAGTAACGCTGTCTGTACAACCCGTTCAAGTAACCCCTTAAGGGAAGTATACCAGGGGGTATACACAACTCCTGAAAGCGCTAATTTTTTTGAGAAATACTGTAGATCTAAAACTTTGCACACATATTGCTATTCGTATGGAAGCTGTCAGTGAATTTCCCATCAGAAAACAAATTGATCTGGTCCCATTCAACCTGGCTCTGAAGTTCAAGTGTCAGGCGCCGATCGGCCGGGTTTCTTTTTACCTGTTTATCAAGACGATTACCCTTGATGTGCAATATAATATAACAATATAATATAAAATAATATAATATCCAAGAAGAAACCAAAATAAAACACATAAAGCTCTCACCAAAGTTTTTCCTTCATCATCCCGACCTGTTCAAGATTTCAGCTTTCAAGTATGACAGCTGTCACGTATTATGTACTCTTGGTATCATGCATCAAAAATTACTGTCTAGAACTGGATTTACATACCAACTGTTACGGGCAAAACAAAACCTGCTGGACTGGTGGTTCGCTGGATTGACATAAGCAACTCCGTGTTGGCTGGACTGGTAACATTTGTTGTAAGCATAGCTAAAAAAGTTATGAACAATTATTAGTTACACAGTCGTTACAACTATTTACTGTCATTTTGAACTTATAGCAATACTCTCCCAAAGCTTTGAGAAAAGTAAACTGTCATCACTACAGTACAAACATTACTGAACCTTATTTCTTCATTTACTGCATACCGATGCCGATTTCATTTCAACGTCGATGTCGATTCGAAGGAATCAGTATCAGCAAAACATACACCAAAAACTGCAACAATTATAACGAATGTAGCAACTACAAATCAGGCATCTATTATTTTTTAATTCGCATAGATGCCAATTAGTGCGGGCACAGCAATTGCTGCTGTAGTTCCTGCTCTTGTTGCAGCGTTTAGTTCTGTTATTTCCTAGTTAAAGAAATGAAAGTTGTACACCACCAGAGAATTCTAAGAGGTGCCGGTAAATCCTTCGCATTCTGTTGTAGAGATTTAGACTATACGATCTCTGAACAAACAATTTCAATTACAGAAATAAACCTGTGGAAAGTACGCTCTTAGAGCGTGACTCCCGACAAGTGAATTTCTGGAAATTTAGAAGATTGCAAAGGTTCTCTGAGTGTGCGCAGGCCAGATCCAACTCGCTCCAATCACCCTAACCTACTGCAAAACGAAGCAGGCGAAAAACTAAAAGTGACGCAAGTTTACTTTAAAATTTCACAAGAAAAGTTACAAAAGAGAATAACAACACAATATAAATTTACACTAACTCACAGGCAAAAGACAACGATTTTAAACAATGACAAAAGGCAAACAAACCAAACGAAACTTTCCCCTACCGTAATCCAATAGAATAGGCGCCTAACAGACTAAGTGACAAAAAGGAGGACAGACAGGAGGGCGTAAAGAGGACAAAAAGGACCGCCTATTCTCCAGAGGAATCCACCTACCACTGACGTGCGCGCCCAATTTTGACTCAAAAGTGAGAATTAGCTAGTCCGGCTTTGGACCGTACACAGAAGTAATAATTTAGTTTGACCGTTCATGAATTTAGCCGTGCATTTTGAAATTCAAGCGAAAATGACAAAAATATGAATTTATCGTGAAGTTAGCAGTACATTTTATAATTTCAGATAAAAATAACTCTTAAACTGACTGAAATAATCCACACTGTTGTCCCTATTATTTCAAGTAAGCGATTTTCCCAGTACCAATAGATTCATTGTTAGCGAAAGAGCGTATAGCGTTCAGTCATAAAGGAGGCCTTAATTAAGAATGACAAATACCGACTTCATTTCTAGACATAGATGTCGTAGCATACGGAACCACTGTCACTATATAAATATAAATATGTTAAATACCAGCTACTTTGTGTGCGTAACCTGTATTTTGCCTACTTTTTCCAAATTTGTCAAGCGATTACTTTAGCTAGAAAGCAGCAATCGGTTCAACTAAAAAATCGTCCCTGGGTATATTTGTGCAGAACACATTTGTTCATTAGCAGCCCTCCACCTTGCATGGTGAATGCTCCACAATCTTTGGAAAAAATTGGTCGTGGTTTTGCAAAAACTACATTTTTTATGATAGCAGCCTACAGGATAGCAGTTGAAATACGATCATGCGCCCGATTATTTGTCCCTATGAAACCTTCAGATCGACGCTCTTAGTTTGATTTTACGGCTTGCGTAGTTCAAGGAATGTTGGATTATTTGATTTCTGCAAAGATGACAAGTTTTCGATGCCAAAAACAAGAAAATCGGCTATATCTCACGGTAGAGAAAAGTTAGAAACTTGCTTTAAAAAGCAAAAATGTGAAGCTCAATGAGATCTTTCGAATGAATATAGTCAGAACTGTGTAGCTGCTGCCAAACGATCAGAAATTTGGAAAAACCACTTTGACCGGAAATCTGGAATTTTCGAATCGGGATTGCGCGGAGGGTGTTAGAACGCTAAAAGAACCTATTTCGGAAAGTTCAATCAAATTTCATGTTGATTTACGCCGCCAAATAACAATATGTGCCCAAAAGGAATCACCACCTTAAGGTGGTGGTTTCCTTTTGTGTAAATTCGACCCTATAGGCTTCAATTCTTTATGAAAGTAGATGAAACTTTCCAAATATACTGTTTTGGTGCTCTTTAACATCCTGGGACCAGTCCCACATTTTTAGGTGAAAAGATGAAAAATTTTCGGTTTTTGGCACTATACTCTCAGTCGATAGTCGATACGTCAGATTGGCTGTTATGGATGGAAAGAGGGTACAAAAACGAACATTTTTGCTTTTACAACCTTTGAGCTATCTCCAGTGGTTAAGTCAGTATAAGCCAAAAACGATTTTTGAGGCCAAAAAACGGCCATTTTCGAGGAAATCAGTTTTTTCAAGATTACTGCCAAATCGTACGGACAATTTTCGTTTATTTATACTCAATCGATTTATACTTTTTAAATCTTTGGCTTTTTGGCAATGGTAAGCAGGAGCCAAGGAGCAATCGCTGGATTTTTTGAAATATGCATATCATAAATACCATTGAACTTATCACGTTTTCCCTTGGCCACAGATAAAGGCTTCTTGCATCGCAAGAAGCTTGACTTGTTTAAGTGCATAAACGGCAATTGTATATCCCAATACATGTAGGGAAGCTTTGCGGTGCTGGTTTCTTTTGTTGTTACATTCTTTGAACCGTTGCAACTTTCTAAGTGTTTGGTGTTGAAGAGGTGTTTAAATCAGTTGAAAGCTTATAATGAGTATATTCTGCTCGTTATGCGTAATTCTGACAATAAAACTTACTGTTCACCAGTACAATATACAAAGTTAATCTTTAAGCATCAGTATCTAAAAACTGCAGAATCTTTCAAACTTTCTGCTCGGGCTATGAAATAGAAGACACATGGGCCAAAGAATATTTCATTTTCAAATTTGGCTCAGCAGGTCAACTGCCAATAAAATTCGCAAAACTCACGGAAACACGAAGTTTTGCAACTGCGCATTAATGTTCCCCAAGATTGGAAACGCTTTGGCTCTGACCAATCATTCCTCCGCAGAAGTACGAATTTTCATTTTGCAAAGATCTGCCGAATCCGTAGCACCTGTTTGAGAAATCAATGTTTAAAGCAATATTTTAAAAATCTCAAACTTTATGCAATTAACTTAAGGTTATAGGCTAGGATTATATGTGCCATTGGACGATCTAGCTGCCAAGGATAAATAACTTGTCTTGAACTTTTGGCCGCAATTTTGAATAAACCGATCTCCTCAAAAATACTCACTGTGGACTCAGAATTGGGTCTATACGTTCTCAACCATTATATATAGCTCAATGGCTGTCAAAGAAAAAGATTCACTTTTATATTCTATATCCAGCCAAAGCAACCGGCTTGGCTCTCTGCTGCTTATAAAGAAAATAGTGATGTCACATTAACTTAACCACTTGATTTCAAAGATTGAAATTTTTTAATTTTAATTTACGGTTCATGAAAATTAAATGAAATTTAAATTAACTCACATGAAAATACGGAACTTGTACCATAATGCTAAAGAGCAAAAATGAATAATTACATAGTTTAAGGTTTTATAATAACAATTATCGTAAAGGATCAAAAGCTGTAGGAGTGAATGATACCCGAACGGAAATCAGCACCTTTTAGAATGTTTAAAAGCGGAGTGTTTCATTATTCCAACTTCAAATGTTCAAACGTTTCATAGCTTCAGTTGTATTAGTAACTGGTATTCACCTCGTTTTGTAAACTTTTGCACCTATCAAAAGATATGAGTACGCAAACCAAGCAAGATTCTGAGGACGGGGAAAATCAAAATTATGCAATCTGTAGTCCACAGAACAGTTTTGAGGCAAGAACCAGCCAGCTGCATTCCAACAAATCCAGCTACCGTGGAATTTACTTAAAGCTGATTCTTGGCAGCAGGTTTCTAGCTGTTCCAGCGTAAAATAACTTTAAAGCTAAGCCCATCGAAGAAACATTTAAGCTGAAATCCAAAAACGTTGGTTCAATTAGGTTTAAAACCTACGTGTCTGACCCAGTCAAAGTCGGAAAGAAGCTTTATTCCAAAAAAGCTCAATTCAGCGAAAAGTTCACATTCCTTATTCCAGTTAGCTGGATTCCATCCACGAAACTGGAATTTGGGTTTGACAAAAACTGGACAGCGCAATTCCCACTATTCCAGCTCAATTTCGTGGAATCATTTGGAGGTAACTAGCTTTAACGAATCTGCGGAATCTTGCTAGGTTTGTGTGCTTAATATCTTTTGGTGGACGCATTTGGACGCATAATATTTTTATTATTGTTTCAATTTAACGCTAAGTTAACTTCGTGAACAGTCAATCTAAATGCGTAAGGTCCATGGTCGAACTTAGCTAAATTCACTTTTTACTAAATTATAAGCGCAACCTCAGTTGGGATAAAGTTCTTGTCAGCGTAGGTCGAGTTTTACTCTCTAGCTGATTAACTGATAAGTTTCGGTTAATTTTATGATGATAATAAAGGTTTCTTTTTTTGCTAAAATTGATTGTTCTGATTCTGTACAAATTGAGTAGTAGAATTCTTGAAAAGTTGCGGTTGCAGTTTTATGCCTGTATTCATTAAACTATCGTAGCTTTTTAGCTTTCGCCTTTCATTTTTGTGGTAGGGTGATTAGGAATGTTCATATGCACACTGAAACGAGACTAGCAATCTTCGATTTTAAATTAGATTGTTCGTTTTGAGATTGTTCCAACTAAATCTCTGCAATATATTTCTGTTTCAGAGTGCCCCGGAACTAAGGCAGCTGACTTCCTTGGTCAATTTTGCATAATGTCCCTTCCCCGGAAAGCCAACTATGCAACAGCCAAGCAAAAATGTATGGAGTACGGATACTCGCTGCCCTCGTTGACTTGCGCTGACCGAGAAGCCTTGAGAGATATCTACGTGTAAGTATTCAGAGCCTATCTCGCCATACCTCTAATTAACTAATCTTAAATTTTTAATTTGAAAGTCATTACTGAAAACGGGAAACGTCTGTGCATCGATAAGAGATATAACAAGTATGCTGGCACAAGTTTTGTGTAGTGCAAATCTGATGTCTGCATTGAATAAAACAGATTTAGAAGAACTAAAATGGCTTAAAACCAAGATGGCTGTAATTCCAGCTTAAATCTACATGCTCTATTACAGCACAAGGCTTGCAGCAGCCCGCTTGTTAAAATAGGCTTTAGAATGCCGTAGTGAAGGAAACTCTAAAGAAAACTCGACTTTAGTTTAGTCGTCAAGTCCCGATACTTCTGAAAATGTGCTCGAAAAATATGGAATTCAGCTAATTTGGTTTTCATATGACTGATCCGCGGAATCTCGCTATAAGTGTGTACTCAAAATGTTTTGATAGACGTAACAAAAACAAAGAAAACGGTTAAGGTTGGATTTCTAACTAGCGTTTTTGATATCCATATCGTTTGGTCTTTATCATTTCTTTAACTGTGACATGCCTCTGCTCGCGCAGTACTTTACAAAAAATTTCCTTATTTAATTATAGTACACCTTGAACACAGAAAATCGCATTTTCTGAAAATTGCCTCCTTTTTGACTAAAAATTCTAGTACAATCATATAAGAAAACTCGAGTATAAAGAAATAATTATTAAATTTTTAAATAATTAATTAATTATTAAACGCGTGTCTGTAGTCCTTCCTGGATCCACCTGCTAGCCTGCGTGCGCTTCATGTTGTAGATGATATTTATATGCTTGCGCCCACACATTAACATAGGGTCGGGTCCTGGGGGGGCTTGTTCCCTTGTACCTTGAACAAACATTGTACCTTGTACCTTGAACAAACATTTTCAGGGGGGCTTGTACCTCAAGAAAAAATTTGTGAAATTTTTCAAAAAATTAACGCTAATTTTATTAAAACTAGCAATTTTTTGTCAAAATTTGCAAAAAATCTTCAATTTTTCGAAAAATTTCAAAATTTGCCCGATTTTACCGAAAAATTAAACATTTTAGCGAAACAATTACGGCGAAGCCGGAAAGTTTTTGAATTTTACTGTAAAAAGTAATTTCTTCCTGCTGTTTTTGGTTACCCCTTGTCCCCGACAGCAATAGGAGGCTGTACCTTATCCGGGTTGGGGGGGCTTGGACTCCCCCAGACCGCCCGCCTTAACCTATGCTTGCGCCGATTCGCGGGGTACCGCAGTCCTCTTTCTGTGCATAGCACCAGGTGCTAAGCACCTATTACAGAGGTTTTGTTAAAAACCTTCTCTGACTACGCTACACCACAGATAGAGTCCTTCTTGGAGCTCCAGGGTATTGTTCTCCCACGGTAGAAGCGCTCACTGCACCCATTGGTCCTTTCCTATTTCGGACTAGGGCTTTCTTTGCCTTAGTGACTGCATTCAGGCGTTTTTCATTGCTTCTTTGCTTCTTCATGATTAATACTTGTATCCTTACGTGGACCGCCTGCTAGCTGGTGTTTACTTCATTGTCTTGATGTAAAAACTGAGTATAGATTAAAAATATTGACGTTACGAAGTAAATATTTGAAAATTTATTCCGTAACGAAAAATGTTTCTTAGCGACAACATTCTGACATGGATCCACGTTATTGTATCAGGTATCAAGTAGTTGTATCCCGCTTCGGGGAGACTCCCCCAGGTGTCCCGCAGCACTTCACCGATACCCTACCATCATCAAAATCCCGGCCAATTCGGTCTAGCCAATTTCGAGATCTAAGAAATCAAATATCTTAGAACAATTGTGAGGCATCCTGAAGCTTACAGCCCATCAAAGTCCTTGTCAACAACAAGTTTTCGAATTTTCCCAGACAGGGCTAGCTTAGCCATGTCAGAGCCATGTTCTGAAACAAATCTGAACACGTTATTAGGATTGCTATTTTTCAGAAAATGATTTAGGACCTTTTCAGGAAAGGGTAGAGTAGAGTAGAGTAGAGTTAAAATGAACCGTTTTAACTCGCTTTAACGCAGCTCAAGCTTGACATTTCCTCTTTTAACTCTTTCATGAAAAAGGATCGAGTTAATTTTAATTCTACTCTACTCTTTCTTGAAAAGGCCCTTAGTTGTCGCTACAATGTCTTATTGGACACACTGGCTAAAACAGGCAATGCCGTAATCGGCCTGTAGCATGCAAGTTTAGGTCCGGAACTTTCTTGAGGAGGGACTGGCGCTGTAAGACCTTGCTTGAAGTGATTTGGGTTATCCTCTGCCTAAATAAAAATAGTTGAACAGGTCGGAAAGTGGCATACATCTTTCAATTGCTAAAGTAATGCTCGTTGCTTTCCTGCTATTTAATTAGATATTTGCTGTATTTTACAATCAGGATAAGTGTCAAAGTAAAGCATTAGCTGTTGATCAACTGCATTATTCTAAAAAAGGTCTAGACATTGTACAACTATGCCAGAAATACCTGCAGAAGTAGACCACACTGCCCTGACATGCGCATGTACTGGTTTTCCAACATTGTATTCTTATTCCAGAATTTCTTGGCATTGAACTACCATGTCAATTGGACTGCTTTATCACAATATAATAACAAAAATGTCAAAGTAAGATTTAGGTACTGCCTTTGTTTTCAGAACCGCAAAAAAAGGAAGGTCATGCCTACTGGGTGGATATGTACATTTGGCTGGACGGATACTTCGAGAACAGAACAGTGTTCACGTATTTTGACGGAACAGCCTATGATGATTGTTTTGGCAAACCTACTGGCTACAATGAAATAACCAGGACTATACTTCCCAGTATAAGCTTAGATGCCAGTCATGCAGCCGTTAGCGGTGAAAAGTTTCTGAAAGATTTGAGAGCACGAAGGATATAGTATGAATTGCCTGCACCACATCTCAGCGAAAAAAGTAAGACGTAGCTAAATTATTTTGAATTACTGTTGGTGAAGATCTAGTAATTAAGAAAATTGGGATAAACTAATGTGAATAGATTAGAATCGACTATTGTTTTGACGCCCGTGCAAAGAAGAGGCGTGAAATCTAGCATGTGATCTAGCATAAAACATTACTTGAACGAATTGAAATAGAAAGATTAGACTGAGCATATAATAACTTTTCTTTAGCCGACAGTTTGCCAAAAAAGTTCTAATGTGCAATAAGAAGGCAACAACAACCAAAATACTAATGAAGAAAACAAATTAACTATTTGGTACTGCGAATGTTATGCGAATGAGTCACACTGGTTGCATATTGTTTCATAAAAAATGGGCCTGCTATTGAGATTTGCAAAGGGTAGTTTCGAATTGGTTGATTGGTGGTCGCGTTGGTGTCTTTTACCGAAAGCAACATTTAATGAATGTGAAAGATATTTCTAGAAGGGCGAAAGGTATGTGGATAAATCGGAAAAATGAATAGTCTTCAAACAGCAATCGCTCGTAGTGTGAAAATTTTACTGAAGTTGCTTGTCTCTTCTTGCTATGGCTACTTTAATTTGTTTGTATTTACCTTAATTAATTTGCTAGTTTAGCTTGATGATGATAAATAAATGATAAATACCAGAAAATGAAGTAACTGACTGATGTCACTAAGTAAAATTTAGAGAAGTGTGGAGCATATTTACTTTTCGTAACCCAAGGGGGGAAGGGTCCATTTATGAAAACACTTTTCGACTTTCTCCGATCTCATTGATTTTTATATAATTCTATTATCCAAGCGATATATTTTAACACGTTTTAAAATTAAAGGCGTAAGATTTATGATTGTTGAGTAATTGCACCTCTTGAGGTGTTACCTGTGGTAGTACTGCTAAAATGTTAAACTGTGGTGTGTTCGAAACTAATTTTTAATTAATTTTTGGAATTAGAATTGAACAGGATTTATCAAATTTCAAAGCTTTAAAAATTAATTAACAGGTTTGAAGGCATGAATTAATTGTATGGTATCATTGTTAAACGGAATTTTGATGTATAAATTGTGCAGGTTAATATTAAACGTTTGTCTTTTGACGTCAGCGAACAATGACAGCTTTTCCCACTGCCCATGTTTAACACGTGAGCTATCAACTTTGAGATTAAGCTACGCGACAGCCGTAAGACTTACAATTTTTGTTTTAAAAACTCGTCAAATATACCGTTTGGAAAAGTAAAATCCGTATAAAAATCAGCGGATTGGAAGAAGTAGAAAAATGACCCAAAGGACTCCCTTTAGTTGGCGGTTACGTTTACACCACTGTAATTTTCAAAACATCATAACTTGCACAATTTGAGTACTTTAAGTATGAGCGAATAGCAGATGTAATATATAGCAAATGATACATCATTTTGCCGCTGAAAATGGGGATTGTTTATTGATGTGGTCAAAGTTTATGTGGCTACTCTCTACAGTGATTGAGACTGTAGGGCGTTTCACAAAGGGCTCCTAAATCTAGCTCCTAAGTCCCTCCTATCTTATCTCTTATGAGCAGTTTACGAGCAATTTATGAGCGGCTCCTAAACTGTTTCACAAAGCTCCTCTTAAACTGCTCCTAGACATGCGCACATAACCACCTCTTAGCGCCTTTCTCTTAACTTTCTAAGCACTTTCACGCTGGGAACTTATGAGGTGTGCTGGAAAAGTTAAGAGACTTATAAGTTAAAATGACTTTATACTATTTTCACCTACAAAATATGGTAATAAATAGACCATTTAAATCGAACATTCTCAAATATAAGGCAAGGATAAATTTAACTTGTTTCTTATTTTTTGACAAAAGTAATGTCGAAATTCCAAACATTTACTATCATATATTTATGCTTCATATTCATCATCTGAAACTCATAAAATGACTAATAAGCTTTTACAGAACTTTTCTGGAGGAATACAATACATTACACCTTTATCTTGGCTAAATGTTTGAACAATTCGCACTTGAGAGTGCGTTATGAGCCCGATTTTGGGCTCCTAATTTTAAGAGCCGATTTAGGAGGTCTCTTAGTTTAGGAGCTCTTCGTGAAACACCATTCTCCTAACTTTTCTCATAAGTAGTAAACTTAGAAGCTCTTAGCGCTATGAGCCCTTTGTGAAACGCACCACAGGATTTTTAAACAAGGATTTCAGATATTTGAGCATATCGATCAAACTTTACTCTCTGCTCTACTGACTCGCTGAGTCTTGCCGAGGGTGGTTTTTCTTGGTTTCGCCTGGAGTTACAAATAACCTGAAAAATTTATTAAAAACGAAAGTTTTCAAAGTTTTTCGACTCATCAAATGAGAATTGCCCAGCTTTGTGAAAGTTTCAACAAAAACCAAGAAAAATGTCAGTAATAGTGCAACAAATATTTCAGTGGAATACCCCGTATAATTGAGATGTAAGGAGAAGTCCTTACATTACTTACATCCTGGCAAAAATCTGAAAATGTGAAACTACGCTAGTTTTTGACACCAAAAATTTTAATCTCGTTCTATCTTTCGAAATTTTGAAAATAGAAAAATTGGTATATACAGCTTGACGATCTCTTTGGATTAATTATGAGTTTGTCTAATTTCAAGTAACGCTGTCTGTACAACCCGTTCAAGTAACCCCTTAAGGGAAGTATACCAGGGGGTATACACAACTCCTGAAAGCGCTAATTTTTTGAGAAATACTGTAGATCTAAAACTTTGCACACATATTGCTATTCGTATGGAAGCTGTCAGTGAATTCCCCATCAGAAAACAAATTGATCTGGTCCCATTCAAACTGGCTCTGAAGTTCAAGTGTCAGGCGCCGATCGGCCGGGTTCCTTTTTACCTGTTTATCAAGACGATTACCCTTGATGTGCAATATAATATAATATAATATAATATAATATAATATAATATAATATAATATAATATAATATAATATAATATAATATAATATAATATAATATAATATAATATCCAAGAAGTAACCAAAATAAAACACATAAAGCTCTCACCAAAGTTTTTCCTTCATCATCCCGACCTGTTCGACAGTTAAGCCTTAGCGGGGTGAGGTCAGCCGTTAGCGTTGCAGAGGATGTGTCAAGCTGATAATACATAGAGCATGACAGCTGTCATACTCTTACGTATTCTGTACTCTTGGTATCATTCATCTACAATTACTGTTTAGAACCAGACTTACATACCAACTGTTACGGGCAAAACAAAACCTGCTGGACTGGTGGTTCGGCGGATTGCCCAAAGCAACTCCGTGTTGGTTGGACTGGTAACATCTGTTGTAAGTATAGCTAAAAAAGTTAGGAACAATTAATAGTTACACAGTCGTTACAACTATTTACTGTAATTTTGAACTTATAGCAATACCCTTCCAAAGCTTCCAAACTGTCAGCACTACAGTACAAACATTACTGAACCTTATTTCTCCTTTACTGCATACCGATGCCGATTTCATTTCAATGTCGATGCGATTCGAAGAAATCAGTATCAGCAAAACACACACCAAAAACTGCAACAATTATAACGAAATTATAAACTGCAAATCAGGCATCTATTATTCTTTATAATTCGCATAGATGCCAGTTAGTGCGGGCACAGCAATTGCTGCTATAGTTCCTGCTCTTGTTGCAGCGTTTACTTCTGTTATTTCCTAGTTAAAGAAATGAAAGTTGTATGCCACCAGAGAACTCTAAGAAGTGCCGGTAAATCCTTCGCATTCTGTTGTCCCTATTATTTCTAGTAAGCGATTTTCCCAGTACCAATAAAGGAGGCCTTAATTAAGAATGACAAATGCCGACTTCATTTCTAGACGTTGATGTCGTAGCATACGGGACCACTGTCATTATAGAAATATATATGTTAAATACCAGCTACTTTGTGACTTTGACTTTGGCAAACATTGAATCATTTCGTTACTCTCGTATAGGTCTACTAGTCAAAAACAAATTAGCTATTTAGGCAAATGTTAATTAGTTAGTTAATAGTTAGCATTGTTGTGATTTCAAGTGACGCAGTATCTGTTCTATGATTTATGCCTGTATTTTACGGTATGCCTGCAGCCGACACTCGCTAAATCAGGTAAATGTTTGCAATCTATTGTGTGCGACGCATTTTTGATAGGGTTTAGTTTATTAGTTAGGTAGGCAGTTTTGAAGAGTCTGGTGTATGGTAGACCTGCAATCGTACCGCCTCTTTTCAATCGTACAGTCTCTACTAGTCAAGCTTCGGAACCTTATACCAGGACTTAATGTATAAATACGATAATAAACATATGTATATGATAAAGGAATGAATAGATGAAACGCTTATAATGAGCACAAAGGCTTAATAGACTCAAAAGTAGTCATAATCTCCTTTCTGGTATCGGATTTTAATCTCTTCAAAGTCACTTTTGTCTTTTTATTCTTCACATCCTTTCCATTTTCCATTGCCCCCTCTCTGGAGGAAGAGAGCGCCCACGTGATCCAACTTTGACCACGTTGTTTCTAGAATGGCGCTTTGGGGTGCCGGCGTGATCCTGTACCTTGACCGTCGTCGGTGAAACGTCAGTCACGGTAAAAGGGCCGACCCAGGGGGAAGCCAGCTTTCCTGATCTACCAGTTCTCTTTGACCTGTAATAGACGTAGACAGAGTCCCCAACTTGAAGCTGCTTTGTTATTGCTCTACTCTTGTCGTAGCTTTGCTTTCTTGCTAGCTGCTCTTTTCTGATCCTTGCCCTGACCTCCGAAAGAACCACCTCGTCGGTACAAAAGGCCATCTCCCTAGGACTCCTTCCCGTCGACCCATGCGATGTCGACAGGTAGGCCGACACAGACTCTTCCAGAAATTCGTCCCAAGCCAACGGGTCCGCGTGTGACCTTTTCGCCAGAATATCAATCAAAGTACGAATCATACGCTCCGCCACACCATTTCCCTGCTGATGGTTTGGAGTGGTCATGGAGTGATGGATTCCCCGGGACTTGCAGAGTCGACCAAACTTTGATGATGAAAAACACCGACCTTGGTCGGTGAGGATCCTGGCCGGGAAGCCGACCACCATGACGACCGACCAACGCTTCCGCTTCCGACGTCATGTTCTCTATGATGTAGGCCTGGCAGAACATCGAAATGTGGTCCGCAGCAACAAGGACATAGCGGTTGCCCTTGTGATGTCTCGGAAGGTAAGTAATGTCGACCGCCACCACCTCTCCAGGACCATCAACCCAGACCGGGGCAAGTTCGGGAACTTCTCTAATCCCAGCCTGACGACCGCGACAGACGCGGCACGCAAGAACCTGCCCCTTGACGTCAGCAGCCGTCCCTGGCCAGAAATAGCGTATCTTTAGCGATTCGTAGATGACCTTCCAGCCGTAATGTCCACCCTGCTGCCCCTGATGTTCCAAATCAACCAAATCCCGCCCCAGTCGACTAGGAACAAATAAGCGCAGGCCTACCTCGTCATCCAAATACCACAAGCAGCAAATCTGAACCAAGCCCATATCCTGCAGCTGCTCGTCCGAAAACTCATCAGCGGTTGCAATGACAATTTCCTGCCTCGTCCCAGTCGTGGCGGAGAAGACGTCAAACTGGCGTAAACCTGGAGAACGCGTCAGCTAACTGGTTTTCTTTGCCTGGCTTGTGCAGAATCCGGACGGCCAACGGCCTCACCGTTTCCATCCAGCGAGCTATTCTTGGAGAGGAAGGGTCCTCCATCCACAGCTTCATTATGGCCGTCAGCGGTTTGTGATCGGTCCAGACCTCTATAGGGTTAGCTGACAACTCCAAAGTTGTGCTGAAAGTCCGAAGCGCCCAAACCACACTGGTTCTTCTTGTCATGTTTCGGCACCAAATGATAAAGGAATGTATAGATGAAACGCTTATTTATGGCTTAATGCATAAAGGCTTAATAGACTCACAAGTAGTCACAATCTCCTTTCTGGAATCGGATTAAATCTCTTCAGTTAGGCTACTGTTAGGCTAGCGCTTGGGATTAAATCAGTATTAAGCATTTTTAGGGTTAGATTAAGTTAACCCGGTTATACCTAAAGTTATCCCCACTCAAACCCAATTAGTTCAAGCAATCAGCGGACGCAGCTAGCAAGAATTTAATCCGGTTATTTTCGGGGATAACCCCATTTCAAACCCAAATCTTCATTTTTGAACCGTTTGCATGGAAACAGTAAGTAATAAACTTGAAATAAAAATTAAGCTAAAAAATTCGGTAAATTGCATTTGCACTGACAAAAACTAATCTTCGCGAATTTTGTCATTAGTTTTTTATCTAACCTGATCCGGATTGCTTCTAAGCCCCCACTGAAGAGGATTGAGGTTTTGTAGGTTTAACCCAATTTTAACCCGGGCTTGAAACTCAGGTTTGGTTATATCTTTGAGTTAACGGTTAGCCCTAACCTTAATCCCAACCCCATTGTCAACCTCATTTTATAACGTTGGGTTAGCTTTGATAGCCCAATTTTTATAGCTAATTTAACCGGGTTGATTATCTTTATAACATCGGCCCCAGATGATAACCAACTCCAAAACTGATACCTCTTTTCAGCAACAAGCGCAGTATCCGCTTCGTCCACTACATCCACATCTAATATTACTACTAATAATACTACAACCACCATAGCATCAAACACAGTTGCCACCGGGGAAACATCCGATAAAATTACCATCATAACGCCTACCAGTTTGACAAAAACTGTTACGTTAAGTGTCACCACCGTCTTTGCTACTCCCATTCCTGAAGCCAGAACCACCACCACAGTCCGTATAAAAACAAGGACCGCTTCTACAATTACAACAGCCGCTTCGACTACCACACCTACTACTGCTACCGCCAGCACTACAGCATCTGCAAATTGCACAACAACAACAACAACTACTACTACTACTACTACAGCTTCAATAAGCAGTGCCCTTACATCGGCCACCACTACAAGCACAATCGCCAGAACATCCACCGCTCCTTTCAGAACCAGTACAACCTCCTCATTAAATTTCAAAGACTCAACAAACATCACCTCTATACCTAGTCGTACCTCCATAACTAACACCACTACATTCACCACCAGCAGCCCTACTGCCGCGACAATTTCGTCCACTTTGTCCACTACCATCATAGTTACCACCACCACAACCATGGTTGTTATTACCAGTACCACCACTTCCGCCTTAACGAATACTACGACTACCGCCATGGCTGCCAACGCTGGCAATTCTAAAACTGAGACAAATATCAATGCGAGTGATAGGGAGCTTTCAGCTACTGAACAAGTTGGTGTAAGTGTTTTATCTCCAATGAAAGTAAATCCAGATCCTCTTGGATTCAACAAAAGCTGTAATGCTTTGCTGCAGCTTCAGCTTATGGGTTTTTGTCACTGGCAAGTGTCCTCAGAGAGCAAAACGTTTAACGCCATCATCAAACAAAAAATTAGGCCATCAAAATTTTGATGGCGCTGTATAAGAATATGACTAAATGGCAAGAAATTATTATATTAATCAGATGTTCCTATACACATCGATGTTAAACTATAGAGCTAAGGGTAGAATGAAAGAAAAACAGTTTATAGCTAACGAAAGAGAAGGAGAGAGAACAATTTACGTAATTCGGGCTTGTAGTTCTATTGTTCCGGGTATTGTTAAGTTTCAGCGAGCACCGACAATAATGCCTGAAAGCGAATCTATGGTGGCTGAACTTTTGCAAGTGTTGGGTTGCACATGGTCTATTGGCTTGGTTTCAGCAATCCTTGTTCTGCAATTGTTGTCTTGGTAAATGCTTTCTCCATGATTTGACCGTTGGAGTTCAGGTTTATCCATACTTGTCCACAACGTTATCCGTTGCCTTAGGATGGTCTGACTGTGTAAATCTCTTGAAGCAGGAATACATTACTATAACACGTACATACATTAGCAGCGTGTCAAAAGGGTGACACTGTATTCAAATCACTTCAAGCTACAAAGCAGGTTCTTAGAACGAATTAGTGTTAGTATTAGTTGATCAGTCAATTAGTTAATTAGTATTAGTATTGTCAATTAACTAAAACGCATCTAACAATGCTGTTTTCGTGCACTTTTGCTTTCTAATGACTTCAGCAACTACAACTATCTTGGTGTTGTTCAAGTATTTGAAGAGCTGTCATTCATTGCTGCTCACCTTATTGTTTTCTTGCTGCGGCGTCAAAATGATGAAGTGAGAATTTTGTATATTCAGAAAAATCAATCAATTTATCATAATTCTGCTTTATTGAAAATGTATAAATGCTTTGGAATAAAGTAACACATTGAAAACAGTGTCACACAGTATGGCTTATAAATAAATTTTGTTATACATTCTAGCGGTTATGCGCCTTCTGTGGAATATCATTGCAAATACTGTTTACAATCCTGTTTACATTCCTCTTGATTGAAGGCATCTACGTATATACCATCAATACAAATGTTATAACATTTCAAAATATTTTTTCTCCACTGCTTGCAAGTGGACTTGGATGTGGTAAGGCGGAAATCGCTGAACAATCTATTTCTAGTTAAATTTAACTTGTTATTCTGAGTTAATGCGTTTAATTATATTGGTTCATCTCAGGTTACTGCAGAAAACGTTTTTGCTATATGCTTTGACATATAATACGAAGCTGGGATGAGTGAAATAAATTATTTGAAGTTTGTAGTTTAGTTCATACGTGCACTAGTTAGACGCACTTAAAATATTTCAAATTTAACCTTTGATATACAACTGCCAGTGTCAGCTTTCTTGACACAAACGGTTACTGGTTTTTGCATGTGTCCCTAAGAGAACCAGACATTAACCAAAACACGCGGTTATACATACGCAGTTTCAACAAACCTTATAATTTGATTGACTTCAGGAGGCCCAGTATTCGTTGGAGCGCTCACAGTATTTTCGTGGCGCTTGTACCCAGCCAAATATTCGTAAGAATTTTTTATTTTTGGCAGAAATCATTGGCTAGGTGGCAGAAAGTGGCTAGGTTTAATTCAGCGAGCTGTATGTCCAAGTACATTGTAAGTCAGCAGTCCAGATGGAGAGCATTATGTGCATACCTTATCTAATGACTGGGCTGGAACTTGGAAGACATCATAAACTGTAAACAACATGCGTGGAGCATGGACCATGTGTAGGACATTTTGTAAAACTTTCACTGCGAAAAGCAGCAGTTTTGGGTGATATTTGATATCGGGTGATATCGGAACCATTTTTTGTTAGGTTTCGTTGTGAATAATTGCTATGAGGACTATGTAAAAATTATGCTGGCAACAGCTATCGACTTGTAACTTCTAATTCTAAGTTACGGTTACTCTTGCTATTCTTAAAAAGAGTACCGGTTCAACAGTTTGGCGTAAGCAACTATTGCTTCATCAGCTTGCATTTGGAGTCTTACAGATGCTGGACCAACTACGGGAGCAACATTAAATGGATGTCAATTGGCCCGATATTTATGGTATCAACTTTAGCAATCATATTTACTGACGCTGCCGCTTCGGATGCCATCAGATATAACAGGACTGGATGCCCGTTGTTGCCACCAATTAAGCATACATCTAGCCAGTAAAACTTTTTATTCCTCTAATACAAATCGTGCTGTGGATTTTAATATTTCGGCAATTACAGTACATTTTGATTCGTAAGACTGTGTGTTTTGTATCATTTCTTATACAAATTTTCAGACTTGCCGCTCCCGGAGTAGTGATTTCTACTACTGTAAACTTGGCCTTTTGGATAGTTGGATCTAATGCTATTTACATTCAAAAGTTTCCACTGTATGCTCTACTTTTTAACCACAACATAGCTTGTGGAGCGACAGTCTCCAACCAAAAGGTAAATATATTGCTGTTAGATTTTGTTGCTTCATTCGTGAAATTCAAACATCAGAAAACAAACATACTGCACCTTCACGTTAGTATTGCTTAGGAGTTGTCATAGTTAAGTGTATTTCACACATATTAGATCATTTCTTTCGTATATTAGTCTCCTTGCAATGCATGAAGTTATAACACTTTCTCAGCACTTTGTTGTTTGCGACCTTGTCTGGTACCAGAAAAAATATTTAACGCACATTGCATTAAGATGCAAAATTACTCGGGGACAAATTTGTGAAATCTGTGGCTAGGTTGAATTGAACTTGTACAAGTGACGAAACCAGCTTTTCGCTCTTGCTGTATTATGGTTTTAGCATTATGTTTTAGTTTAGTAAGAGAACTACCTCTTAGTATTTGTTAGCTTGCTTTTCAGGCATTAAGCTACGCTAAAAACGTCTATAACCTGCTTAAACAGCGTGTTGCGAAGAGTGAAACATGATTGTCCGAAAATTTGGCATTTCAAACTGGCCTTTCCATATGTTCCCTCTCGTTTTGATATTACCAGATATTACTAACGCAGATATTATTAAAGCAACTTTAATAAACAACGTGTTCAAATGTGAGCTGTGATTTTATTAATCAAGCTATTGGAGTTAATAGTAAGATAACTTTGTAGAACAGCTTTGATAAACATACAGATAATAGCCACCAATTGTACAAGAACCTTGACGTACGTTAAACAACTGAACGACTTCCCAACTTACGGTACCTATTTCTTCACATTCGATGGATATGTAAACGTCTTATTGCAAACTCGGCTATGACCTATTTATAACAATAAAATGCCGTAACTCGAAATGAGAACACTTTATAGCACTGATATTCGTGCGCTGAATTATATGTTGTCAAGGGTTTCCTGTGCGATGTGAAGATTATTATCCTGCTGCGCACGGTTTACCATGCTGCAAAGTACTAGTAGCACTGATATTCGTGCGCTGAATTATATGTTGTCAAGGGTTTCCTGTGCGATGTAAAATTATTATCCTGCTGCGCACGGTTTACCATGCTGCAAAGTACTAGTCGCACTGATATTCGTGCGCTGAATTATATTGTCAAGGGTTTCCTGTGCGATGTAAAGATTATTATCCTGCTGCCCACGGTTTACCATGCTGCAAAGTACTTGTATAACAAATCACAGCAAAAAGTCCTGGCAATTAGCGTACAGTGCTCAAGTTAACCAATCGAAAATTTTTGAATGGCATATTATCCCCCGCTGTAGCCTAAACGTTTATTCCGTGCATAGCTTTGCAATAATTAACAACAACAATCTGAGCAAACATGCCTAAATATATTTAGCAGAGACAGTTCATGGAGCTTTAATTCGACTTTCCAGCGAAAATGTTTTGAAAAGTGAAATGTATTCAGCAAAAATTGGACTGGGACTGAGCGGGCCTTGTGGGACCTCGAAGGCTTAGGCTGACGAGGCCTGTGACTATATCAGGCTTGCGACTCCAAAAACCTGGCTCAAAATGAGAACTTGAGTGTTGTAAGTTAAGCATAATATAAAAATTTGTTTGATTTTGTTATACATAAATAAACAAAAACTAAATAAAGATTTGACTTTTTTGAAGGCGGGAGAGAACAAACTTATTAAACTACTTTACTATATTTTATAAATAAAGCAGTCACGGCAGAATACTGCCCCTGTTATGGGTTACGAGTTTGAGCTAATTTGAATGAACCTGCAATCAGAATTAACGGCGAAGACATGTTGTCTCAAATTTAAAAAAGCTTATTTTATCGGCCCGTTTTACCAAATCCCTTTCCCAACTTTTCCTTATCTCTTACGTAAGCAGTAGGGCTTGTATATATCCTGTTGGCGATGAGCGTCTCTTGAGCTCTCGCATAATATTGTGCTAACCTATTCTGACTAGAGAAGGCGAAAACAAACCTTTAAAGGACAAATTTACCAGTTAGATTTTTCTCTGAATCTTGTTAACTATAAATTTGTTAATGCAAAACTCATTAATTAATATACAAATAAAAATCGAATGTTAGGTGAGGTTGATTAGAAAAGTTTAATAAACCCAATAAACTCGCTTCCATGAGTAATCTTAATGAAATGAATAACTAGATGTTCATTTTTTGGTAGAAAACTACAGTCAGTTTAGGAATGCTGGTCTGTTCGTGGTAATCCCTTGCGCATAAAGGCTACGCAGTTAATTTTAGCTCGCTTCCAGTGTTAGGCGAGTAAAAATATTTTAACTCTAACTTTAACTCACGCGCGAAAAGGCTCTTGGATCATAGCAGACGGTAGCTGTACTCTTTCTCAGTGATAATCTTTCACGAGAATCCCGCTGATGCAGTCCTGAATATATTAATCCAGCAGATGCAACGTTTAGCCTACAAGCATAAAATCCTCAGGGTGAATGTTGTTATTTTTAAACAGCAAAATCAATAAACATCTGACACGTTTTTAATTTTAAAATTTATTGAGTATTTTTAAGAAATGATTGAGGTCTCATGTCGTCTTTCTTCCGATAAAATCGTCTCGATTTACTATACTAGTCGGGAACTCGAGAACTTGCTGAGCGTGACTTGCTATTCAATATTCTGAATTGAACAGCGTTCAGCGCAGCTTAACCAACACCGGAAGAACACAAGAAAAAATGTTCAAATAAACTTGAAATTCTCCTCAGCTTTCTAAAATATGCTGTTGGAGAAAATATTTGTCCTTTTCCTGGATGGTTTGTCAATGAAAATGCTCATTTATGGTGTGAAGTTATTTCTGTCATTTCCGACATTTTCAATTAGAAATTATTAAAATGTATGCTAAATAAATGAACACTGAACCTAAATTTGTACTCATGGGTATGGTCCATGGCTGGACTAGCTAACTGACATGCTCTCTCATTTTTGGACGTACAGTAGTCAGTTGGGTCAAAATTCTTGTTGAAGTAGGCGGGACCATGTCCGTCCAATTACGCTCCGTTACCCCTTTTGGCGGAATTTGAAGTTATTGTTGGGTATTCATTGATGTTTGAAGGTTTGTTCCCTTTTCTGTTTTTCTTGTAAAGTACAATTGTTCTGGTGCCATTAGGAATTTTGTTGTAAATTGTTGGTTAGTTTATCTACAGTTTCCTTTTTTGAGAAAAATTACAGTAAGCTCGCATTATTTTCAGTATTGTATTCTGTTTAACAGTTGGCCAGTGTAATTCGCATGCGCACACTCAGCAGAACCGAAGCAATCTTCGTAATTTAAGCGATTTGTTTGTCACCCTCCGCAGAGTGTATTCTCTGCAGATTGATTCCTGTGTTTAAATTGTTTGTCCAGAGATTTACTTCGTATAGCCCAAATATCTACAGTGGGGTAAAAAATATTTCGCCTTCTACACATTCCGTTTAAAGACTATCACATGTTTTACAGTGAACTTACCAGGTCAAAGTCTCAATTTATAAAATTTCCCTAGGAGCATCGAAGTTTACCATATTTAGATGTTTCCAGAAGTTACGTGTAGTGTACACAGGATATAAACTCAAATAGCTTCTATGAAAAGGTGAGTTCCAAGCTTTGCTTTCTGTTATTACCATCATTGTAGGATTGGCTTGGTCTCAACGGCAATTACAAAACTACACTCTAGACTGCCACATGCTTCTGATTTCGTAGCAGAGAGTATGAGTTAATGATAATTCTGATTGTCAGTACTACTCTAGAGCTTTTAAGCCTTTGATGCTCAGATTTCTGTCACAATTGTAATAGTTTCACTAAATCAGGTGGAGTAGTTGGTTCTGAACGTAGTCTTGTACCTCTATAGGTTGCTGTAATGGAAACACCAAATCTATGCCTGCCAGGATAGGATGATGTCTAGCATCATATATGTGGGTGTCTGCGTTTCGTTACTTCATATTGGATCATACGGGCTCGGCGAATATCCATTCGAGGGTAAGAAATAGTTTAAAAAGACTATGGTTAAAGTTTAAAACGTCTTCGGTTTAATTTCGCAATGTGGCTCAAGAAACTAAGACATGTAAACGTAGATATTAATTTTCTTGTTGTCACAATATTTTGTATTGCCCGAGAGGTGCAAATTCCTTTCAGTTTTGTTGTTCTATGCAGCTTCTTGTTGCGTTCTTGTGATAAGTGGCACATATTTGCCGACATCAATGAACGAGACTTCCCGAATGGATTAGAGCCCACAAGCCTACTTGCGGGTTCTGGAGGATGAGGTTGCCATGCTGATTGTGAGGAAGGACCGGGAGGACAGTGCGAACTCAATCGCTGTGCTTCCACCCGTATTAGGCTATATCATTGAACAGCACACTTTGAGGTCGTCTCACTTTGGTGCAAAGGCTGTCTTGCCGTTATATATTTTTTGCATCAAAGACTCGTTCTGTGTGCTGCTCCTCGGGCTAGCCGCCAGATATGGCAACGCCGAGGCCGACGGAGCATGTTCTTTTTAAAAAGGAGGAGACGTCATCCGTCGTGACGTCGACCAGGCTTTGAGACTCCTTCTGGCAACTTGGTTGAGTTGTTTTAGACCAACCTTACGGGGCCAGTTTCCTGGCTAACACTTTGCACCTTCGGGTGATGATCATCACATTGTGATGTATAATGCAGCAAACAACAACAACAACAAGCCAGGCAATGTCCGGGGATTTTTCTTTCACAAGAAGTTTCTATGTTCTAAATTTTCGAAAATAGAAAAATCTCATCTATGCTCTATTTTTCGAACATTCATCAAGAATAGAAATTAGAAATTCTGGGCTCTAAATTCTAAGTAAATTGATGAAAAATTTTAGGGTTTAGAACCATAGGATTTCAGTTTCTTCAGAAAAATCCTTAATTTCTAAACTCCTGTAATCTAAATTTAAAAACATTAATTTACACTTACAAATTAAAACTTTGAAAATTTTTTAATTTCTAAATTCTATGTTTGAAGCTTTCACCAATCACTGAGGACCTAGAATCAAACCAACCAATCAGCAGCGACGTGATTTCGAAACAGTTCTGCAAACAGAACATTCCTTAGTTGTTGACTTCCGCTGTTGTTACAAGATGAAGTGATAATAAACGTAGTTAACGAAGCAGTAGTTAACGCGAAGTTTTCAAAGTAAATTCTTGGTACTTGAAGTGTAGTTGATTAAAACAATAAAGGTACAATACCGCAAAGCTGTTCAGTTTTGGTAGCAAAAGTTCAGAACCAGTGCACTTATTGTGCGTTACGTTTCCACGAGTTTAACAAACTCTTAAATTGAAAGACTCAGGAATATATGGATGAAATTATCACTGCAGACCATGTTGCTTTGCTTATGTCAATCTCATGAAGAAAATGAACCAGCTGATTTTGAACCGTAGTAAATTTATCATAATTTCATTTCGAATGACACGAAGTGATATGTGAAGATTATGAAAACAGTCTTGATTACTCTAACTTCGCTGAGAAGCAGACTTGCAATTTAACCTTTTGCAGACAATCTTGCTTGTTTTATCTTGTTTGTTTTTAATGCCCTGCAAAGATTTTTTATGCTCTTGCATTTGTCGCAAATTCTTGAGTAATTAAATTTTAAGTAAGTTAGGCCACACTCTTAAAAAAACCTGTAGAAATTACAGGAATTCTTGTAGTTTTCTACAAAAGTGGTCCTCTGCGGTCAGTCACTAGCGGAGCTTCCTGTATTTTCCGCAAAACCAGCTTGTATATTTTATCTGACCCTTCAGTTGTAAAAATTACTGGAGTTTCCTGTAAAAGCCTGTAGTTTTGTTCGACTTTTTCGACAATCCTAAATCAGATACCAAACCTGTAGTTTTTATAAGACAAAACCTGTAATTTTTACTGGAGTGACCTGCTAATGGAAAAGGAGTGCAGGTTCCGGGGGCGGTTGGCCACTCCCAAAATATTCTCGGCAGCGAGAGGCCATTACAAAAATCACCCACGGGGTGTTGAAGGACTGAAAATGTGAAAACATTCAAAAAATTTCAGGTTCAAACATTATAATCACTGTCGCATCCTTACACATTCAATTTGCGTTATCAGTGTATCTAGTAATAACCGGTAGAGTAAACCTGTAAACCAGTGACAATCACAGGTTTCATATTTATTGAATACCAGTCTAACTTGTTATCGATCTTACCAAAGTATATCTGATAGAAACTACCAACCAACGATGTCCTGTAGAAATTAACAAGACTTAGCTTGTATTTTCTCAAAAGCTTCTGTATTTATTGTCTACACGTGATTCGTGTAGTTTATACTGAAACATTTCTAAAGTGCAGGAAGGTTTCTCGAGTTTGAGGAAAATACATGTGAAACACTTGAGATCCAGATTCCAGTCTTGGGACTTGCAACTTGAGAACTCGAGAAATTTTATACTGCCCTCTGGGGCCAATGTTATCAAAATTGGGTTGAGTTCAACCCGGGTTGAACCCATTTTTGGGTTCAACCCTAAAATTTTAGGGTTGGCTAAACCCCGATGCTCAACCCGATGTTATCAAATATTTTGGGGTTGACTTATTTTTGCCAGCGTTAATTCGGTTCAACTCAACCCAAATTTCAATCCCAACCCTGTTTTTTCAACCCGGGTTATTTCTACCGGGTTTTGATAACACCGGGGTCAAAGTTTTCAACCCAATCTCAACCCGGGTTGGGGTTTCAACCCGGGTTGAGATGCTTGATAACATCGGCCCCTGGATGACCCAACATTAGCGTAAACAGAGTTATATTTTTTGTCACTATGATAGTAAGGTAATTTTTGTTATAGATATTTCGGTTACCAAACCATCCGCGTGGTTGTTTCAAAGAAAAAGGTTAGATAACTGCATAATTTTCTCAATCAAGTAAAGTGCCTCCTCTTGTAACAACAGCGCAAAGCCGCAAAGCAAAGACTGTTCAGTTTGAAGAGCTGTTTCCAAATCACGTCGCTGCTGATTGGTTGGCTTGATTCTAGGTCTTCGGTGATTGGTGTAAACTTCAAACATAGAATTTAGAAATTAAAAATTTTTCAAAGTTCTAATTTGTAAGCGCAAAATAATGTTTTTAAATTTAGATTATAGGAGTTTAGAGATTAAGGATTTTTCTGAAGAAACTGAAATCCTATGGTTCTAAATCCTAAAATTTTTCTTCAATTTATTTAGAATTTACAGCCCAAGATTTCTAATTTCTATTCTTGAATGTTGGAAATATAGAGCATAGATGAGATTTTTCTATTTTCGAATATTTAGAACACAGAAACTTCTTGTGAAAGAAAAAACCCCGGACACAGGCAATACCTGTTGTGTACCATGCTCGAATTTGCATTTTTGCTGTTCTTAAGAACTAACTTTACTGCCTTTCCAACATTCCTGACAACATGAAACCAGACGAGATAAGAAACCACTTTGAACGTTTCCTGAAAAATTTAAACTTTAGACGTTTTTTTTAATTACTTCTGTGGTACAAGCAAACTTACTAGAAGTGGATGGTGGAAATTAGATAATTTGGTCACTGTCATTTGCCACTGGTTTTTCGAAAATGTTCTTGCCTGTCATATTGCATGTTTGTATAGCCTAAGGTCATGGCAACAAATGTGCAAAATAGTGGCAGCTAAACATACTCTGGCATTAATTGGCTTGGCCTAGTAACACAGACAGAATTTCAGTGAATTTTCTTCTAAGAGGGCATATTATTAATGACTGACTTTAACCTTTTAACCAAGATATGTTTTCTACTAGCACGCAAGGTATGTAGCAACCCTATGTAGGGGGAAGCAGGCATAGGAAAAATTGGTAAGCCTGACATTGGAGTTCAGCTGATTCCCCGGTAGTGTAGCATAGAGTAGACGTAATAGCAGAAGGACTGTGGTTCGAATCCCAGGCGGTTCTATTCCTTACTTTCAATCCAAAATGAAAAGCTGAATCTCCCTCTTCCCCTTTCTCTCTCTCCTATGTATTGGTTTCGTAAAGGTACAAGGGTGCCTACGCCTCCCCCGTATGGGTTCTCTCCCAGGTTTCTACTTGGTCTACCAGCCCTTGTAGACGCCCTACATGTAGCGAGGCTCTTGGGTACATATTCTCAATTTTCTAGGCGACTCAGTATTACCTTAGGACAGTAATATATACATATATAGAGATAATTAGTATGCCTTCATAGGAATGTTAATTATCTACTCACTGAAATCTTTGTTGTTACCAAACATTTGGTGCGCATTTGATAGTAACAATTCCAGCACCAGCGTGTTAGGCTTCAATAGAGGTTGAACCTTTCGATAGCAAATGGGAGTGAGACACCTGGCACTCCAGGTGATTGAGCCAGCGCTGTGTACAATTCAGCCTGCAATGAAATAATTGAACCTACCTTTAATTTAATTGACCCACCTCTCAATTAACGTAGAAACTCTTATTTTTACGGGGGAGCCAAGTGGACATTTTCTGTCCCTTCATTAAACCACACTTCCAAAGTTTGTCAAAAGAAAGGCTGTTCATGACTGAGATTGAGCCAACACTAAATAACTGATTACTAGCAGCGTCTTAATTGGAACTGATATTATTGGAATCACATTACTAACAATACTCATTAATTGTCACATTTAATCAAAGATAGCTAGCTAAAGGATTAGTAATGTACCATTGAAAGTCGGGAGAGCATAGATGGGACAGGGGAGAGTGGGGGAGCTTCCTCAAAACTGACACGTTCCAGCCGCTCTCCCATCCGGTTTTTAAATCTCCCCAGATTTTCTAATTTCGCTACCCTCCCCCCACGATTTTGGTCAAAAGGTGCACCAAATCGAGAATTTATGGTTTTAAGCAAATTCGCGGTAATGGGTATGTCACATTATAAGTCGCAGGAAGTGCAGAAGATTTCTGAGAAAGTGGTTAATTTGTCTAGACATATTTCGTGACATTTTTCCATATTTCGAGACATTTTGAAAATATTTTCAGACATTTCCAAAATCTTTCGAGACAATTTGAAAATATGTCTAGACATTTTCACAATATTTCAAGACATTTGAAAACATTTCGAGATATACAAAAACTATTTCGAGAAAAAATATCTTGAAAGCATAGGAAATAAATCTTAGACAAGAAAATTTATACCAAGGCATATTTTAGAAAGTCTAAAGTTAAAGTTACACGGAAGTCGGAAGTCGGAAAGTTAAACGAAAGTCGGAAGTTAAACTTCCCCTTCCAAAAATTTATGATAACCCAGCACTTTTGTCCTGCCACACCTATGTAGTTGAGTAAAAGATTAGGGCAATATAAGCATTTACGTATTTGGATTTCTTTCAAGCTAAGTTACTTTTAAGCATTTATATTGAAAATGTTTGCCTTTTCAGCAAAATATACCAAAATTTGTTTGGGATAGAGGAGATTTATTTTAACCACGGTTGCGTTATAACACACCTTACACCTATGCCGAGCCGATCCCTCACCACATTTTGTCATATCAAATCTATGTGTCATGTTAAACGCAAGTCGTTTTAATTCAAATGTGCAAAACTTATACACGGTTCAGTAATGAGGGCTAAGATGGTTTTTGGGTTTATGAGAGACCATATATTTGAATGGTGTATGCAAAAATTCTTGGCGAAATACGAAGCTTTCTGGAAATGGGCACATGACAGTTCTCAAGATTATTGAACAACTGCTAATGATCATCCAATCTTCGAACATAACAAACAAAATGGCCTGTACTCTGACCTATGCAATGAAGTGAATGCAGTGAATGAAGTACCATTACATTGGGTTTTATCTGGAATTTTCTCAAAGGCGAGCCAGTAAAGTTCCTCCTGGGGTCGATGTTATCAAGCGACTCAACCCGAATTGAAACCTCAACCCGGGTTGAGACTGGGTTGAAACCTTTAACCCAGATGTTATCAAAACCGGGTTGAATTAACCTGGGTTGAAATAACAGAGCTAAGTTTAAAAATTAGGTTGAGATATACCGAATTAAAACAGGTTAAGATAGGTCAACCCCAAAATGTTTGATAACCCTGAGTTGAGCATCAGCGTTTAGCCAAATCCAAAATTTCAGGGTAGAACCCAAAAATGGGTTCAGGTCCCCGCCAGAGGTGGCCGATGATTCAAAATCATTTGGAGACACTCACCATTGTGCTAACCAAAGATGGCAAGTAACAGTTGGCGCTGTTTTCTGCGGATTCCACTACAAAAATACCGCAGCATAGGAGCACTTTCAGTGAAAACATCTAATTGAGCATTTACTGGAGGGGGAGTATCTAGAGAGAACTTTGTCAAACAGTTAGACTCCTGAGGTACAAAGAACTCGTTCAACTTGACCGTTAAATGGATGACCAGACTAGCATCACGGAAGATGCAAAGATTTTTACACTGTCCATAATCTACAAAGCTATCCAACATCTTCCGCACAGCCATGAAACAATCGATAGCATCAGCATCGTAGGAGTCCATTCCATTTAACTGATCAAAGGCTCTGCTGTAGCATTATACATTGCCTGAAGTGAGCTGTTGCCATGTGAGAGCTGTGTAAACTTGGCAAACCCTGAGCTCTCACCATTCACTGTCTTCGTGTAGGCAGAGGAATCTGCTAATGCTGCTAAAGCCGCAGCAGCCACAGCGTCGAAGGTACAAGTATTTTAAACAACATTTTAAATTTCTGTTTAAACGGCTTCGTACAAAAGAGGAGCCGTTTATGAGAAATCTGATGCCTGGAGAACCAAGATTCAAATCAGGAATTCTATCGAAAAAAGTTCTGGCTTTGTTTTTCTCAGGAGTGAAGAAATTGTACTTTTGGGCTGCCAAAATTCCCCTTATCCAAGGTGTTCCATTTCTTTGTGAGGACTGGGAATTTTCAAGTAGAAGAGTTTGCAGATTACTTTGGTGCCGTATCCCTCACCTTTTTCTGCCATCTCACAGCAGAAAGAATGCAGGAATGACTTCCATTGTATTCTTGCCGACAAACACAGCAGTGACCATCCATTTCGTTGATCTGCTGAGCGCTCGTTGGATGTTCCATAGAAAGATCGGTGGACTGATCCCATCGTTGTGCTAGATCTAGTTGTCCGTCTAGAAGCGACGCAATCCTTTTGCTGCTGCTGCCTTGAAACTAGAATCATCAGCATGCGTCACAAGTCTTCCCGAACACCAAGAAGAAAAGCATCAATGCCAACAGGCAGCTTAGCTGTTCCAAACCAAATCTTTTAAGTATTTATTGTTTTATTCAACTGCGGCGGTGCTAATTCTTCCATCCCTAATTTGATGTTGGCTGAGAAGAGCAGCTGTAACCATTGAAAAGTGATCCCATATAAGTTTTATGAGAGCGCTGGGTATATCCGGGGAGTCGTAGTGATTGGATGTTCCGGATTCTTCGATCTTTCAGCTGGCTCGATGCCGTTTACGATTGCAGTGGGGAAACACACAAATTTATTCTGATTGGCAGTTGTTGATGCATTCTCTTCAATCTCCTCGATGGAGCCTTAGCCATCTTCATCTTCATCATCTTCTTCATACAAACTTAGAACGATTTCGACTTCACGTTCAACGTCTTCAGCGCAAAACCTCAGTATTCTATTCACAGCATTCGACGCGCCAACAAGGTCTATGATAACGCTACCGTTCAGATGTGATTGAATAATGATTCAGCTTCTTTTAAACTCGTTGTCCTGGTCATTTGCTTGACAGCTGAAAGATAAATTTTCGAACTCGCGTCGGTTTTTTTCAGGAAAGGTAGCGCAAAATAAGGTGTAATGTATGAGCACAGTTATTACGAACCCAGGTTACTGGCAGCTCCAAATTGTGGTCATTCAGAATTCCTCAGCACACATCAAGGTAAACATCATCGTGATTGCTTCAGTGCAGCCACCGGTTAAAGCTTTGCTTTGGTCGCTAACGGCAACACGTGGATCAGGAGCGCCATTCTGGAGCC
>JASAND010025832.1:0-27946 GCA_030248195.1 Trissonchulus latispiculum
GTGTAACCGGCTATCTCACCTGAGAGATAACTGGCTACCGCTGGGTGACTCTTACAAATCTAAAGGTCCTATTAAAGCAGTTCAATTTAAAAACTTTAATAAAAGTAACAACAGTAGTTAATAGAAAACAAACTTCATACGGTCGTTTACGTACGTTCATAACGTTCATCAAAGTCGGGTCTGGTCATGCCGTGTCTTGTCGGGTCGGTGCTTACCGCTAACTTCTTGTGAAACAAAGACATCTAGAGCTAGCTTTGCAGCTCCTTAAATACTCGTCCGCTTACGCAACAATTGCATAAGTTGTCGCATGATTAAACCATTTTGATATTTCGAAATTGCGAAAACAATCTTTAGAAATGTCGGCGCGCGGTTGACCTTTCCTTTCGTAGCGCTTTAACGTCATCACTAAACTTGAGTTAGTCCTAAACTACGTACGTAAATCAGTAGCTTTCTGAGAATTCATTACTCAGCAGTTCTCTAAAGAAATAAACGTTTACGTAAGTCGGAAAATTTCAGAACTTAGAAATGTGTCCCGTTACATTCGTCCCTTTCCTGAAGACAGCTGCCCTCAGCTGTAAAGAACGAAAACGCGAGCTTTCCGAATACACAATCAAAATCAACCTTTTTATACGGAACAGAAAACATAACTTTCGAATCAATTCAAGATTCAGTACAAAATTACAATTACGCAATTACAGTAAAAACACAGTACTACAAGTTACAGTCAAAGATATCAGTATTAAAATTCACTGCTTCTGTCTCGTCGTGTCTACACTCAACCTTTCTTTCTTAACCAAAACGGAGAGATTTCTGAAGCTATGTATATATCCGAAATATAAAAATGAAACCTCCGGACAAGACTGTTTTTCTGAATCAACTGTTAGCTTTAGCGGAGGATGACCGTACACTGAACTTTTGCAATTTGGCAGCATCCTAAAAACTTAATTCACCTAACTTCTCTTTTGAAGCCAATGTGAAAGATGAACCAATTTTGTTAGGTAAAGAATCAAACCAAGGAGCAATTTTCCCACTTTTCCATACGGTTGCTTTATACAATGTCTGAGAAATTCACCAGCATAAGCACTCTCGAATAAAAACAGCGAGCCTTTCTCCAACAAAATCTTCGGCGCCATGCACGAGAAAGTTTTGAAATCGTTGCTGACCTAGTGTTCTCAACGACAGATATAACGTCCCTAGATAATGTTTCATGGAAAAGTTTGCCATTATAGCGTTCGGAGAAAAGATTGTCAACGTAACGGAAGTCTGTTTTGGAAATGCGTGTTTCTTTCTAAATCTATGGTCAGCGATTAAATTTATACCAGGTTTCCAAGCTAACAGAAGAACGACAAAAACAAAACTTATCAAAATTTCAAATACCTTCAAATCTAAATTAGATTGTGTTGCAAAAACTTCGGTCGAACCATGGTGCTGTGGCATAAGTCCTATAGTTGGTCGTCTGATTGTTTTCATAGTTAAGTTTTGGGTTTTCCGCCGGCGTCTTTCCGAAGTAAAAGCGTCGCTGATGTAATTTGTAGCGGAATTTCTCACCAAAACCATTGGCTTTACCTTATTGCCTTTGACTGGTATCATTTTTGTGTTTTCCAAAATTTGAGGTTTCTTCTCAAAAAACAAAGCTTTTACAAACTGGCTTTGAGTAGTGTTCAGGATACGTATATGTGTAAAAGCTTCTTGTTTGTAATTTTTTCTAACGTTTATACTAACTTCAGAACTTTCAGAACGCTTAGTAAGATCAGAAACAACGTTAACATTTTCAAGTTCAGTCACAGCAAAAGAAGCGTTGCTTGGAAATTCACAAGAGCTTTCAGGTCGCAGCTGATTGCTGATTGAAACTTCGGAGATTTTAGATTCGCAGATTTTCGAAAAACCTGTAGCGTTTGAATCTTTAGCTGGGCTAAGGTCCATTTGCTCTTGCACGGCTCGCACTACTTCATTAAAAGTAGACAATTCACGAAAACGTACCCTTTGCCGAATTGAAAACTCCAAACCTGAGATAAATATAATTTTTCTGATGCAGTCCAGGGAAACGGGATCAACGTCATCATAAACTTTTCTAGTCAGCTTTAGAATTTCTGCGGCATAGCCAGATAAAGAATCGTAACTGGCCTGCGTTCGTGAGTGCAACAAAAAACTGTAGTACGACCGACATCTTTTGTCGAATCGTTCTGTCAAAATTGTCTTAATTGTCTTCCAGTCCGTCTTGAAATTGCCATGAATATTATCCCAAATTTCACCTGCAAAACCTCTCAAAAATGCTGGTAAAAGTTTCGCCAAAATATTTTCAGGCCATTGGTAAATTTTAGCAAGACGTTCGAAAAATTGCAGAAATTCATCTACGTTTTCGTTGAATT
The DNA here is from genome assembly GCA_030248195.1 of Trissonchulus latispiculum. NCBI lineage: Eukaryota > Metazoa > Nematoda > Enoplea > Enoplida > Ironidae > Trissonchulus > Trissonchulus latispiculum. Next base: position 2,370 of record JASAND010025832.1, read on the forward strand.
CCCCGCTGAAAGTCGGAATATTAAAATTTGACAACACGAAACTCACATCTTTGATCAAATTGGAACTTGCCATATCCGGTCAAATAACTCACACAAAAATTTGTCGTCGTCTCAAAATTTTAATCCAAGTATTACCCAGCAATTTTATTTGGTCCCGGGTTTCGGCACCAAAATGTAACCGGCTATCTCACCTGAGAGATAACTGGCTACCGCTGGGTGACTCTTACAAATCTAAAGGTCCTATTAAAGCAGTTCAATTTAAAAACTTTAATAAAAGTAACAACAGTAGTTAATAGAAAACAAACTTCATACGGTCGTTTACGTACGTTCATAACGTTCATCAAAGTCGGGTCTGGTCATGCCGTGTCTTGTCGGGTCGGTGCTTACCGCTAACTTCTTGTGAAACAAAGACATCTAGAGCTAGCTTTGCAGCTCCTTAAATACTCGTCCGCTTACGCAACAATTGCATAAGTTGTCGCATGATTAAACCATTTTGATATTTCGAAATTGCGAAAACAATCTTTAGAAATGTCGGCGCGCGGTTGACCTTTCCTTTCGTAGCGCTTTAACGTCATCACTAAACTTGAGTTAGTCCTAAACTACGTACGTAAATCAGTAGCTTTCTGAGAATTCATTACTCAGCAGTTCTCTAAAGAAATAAACGTTTACGTAAGTCGGAAAATTTCAGAACTTAGAAATGTGTCCCGTTACACACGTATGGCATTTCAATAAATAAATTAAATTATCCGAAGCACAATTTAACTCCTTGTTATCAGCAGATACTAATCGGTATCTATTACTGTTATAGATACCATGAATTTCTGACTCTTCTGATAGCAAGTCACAAAGTTTACAATTTGCTGACCCGCATTTAGAAACAATATTTTTTATTGTATCCGACCGGTTGGTTAAAGGGTTTCCAAGGTCCAAAGCCGAAAGTCCACCAGTGGGCCTTATATCCTGCTCCCCCGCTACAGAGGCCCCGGAGCCATTATGATTATGGTTGCCAGACATGAAAAGAGTGAAAGGTGTGTATGTACCCCATACACAAGGTCCAGGTAGCCAAAAATGTTCCATGGTCAAAAGGGATCTACCGGTCGGATACTCATTGTACAAATAACTAATGAAAAATATATATATCCTCAAGACGACATGTGCTAAACTAGTCTTTGATTTATTCCTTACGTACTAATCAAAACCGGATCTGCTCTATGTTCCAAAAATTTTGATTCTTTTACAGCTGACCTGCAGCAAGTGAAAAGAAAGCTTGCTTTTGAACTATGTAGTTCTCATTAATAGCCCAACTATTATAAAACTGCGGCGAAGGATGGCTAGAACAATATGATTCTTGATTATGAACCGTTTCGCAAGCGACAGAATATTTTGAAAGATGACTTTTGTGTGTTAAAATTTCATACTTTCACTCACATAATCTGATAGGTTTCAGTCACTTTATTTGTAGTCAGACAAGTTCTTTCAAAAATACCGTTGTCAAAAACTAACACTTTTATCAGAACAGCCAAAAACTTTGAACAGCTTCCCCAGCTCCGATTCGCCAACGGTTTCGTCCAAAGAGATGCCAACCTGAAGCACAATACCACTTTAAATCACAAATTAGAATACACAAACGATAATAATTATCCAGGTATATATTCCACGTCCACTTTCGTAAACACAAAATAGTAAAAACTTAGGATAAATGCTCTTTCCCCAATCTAGCATGAAACAAGATCATTCCAAATTAGAAGCCACTTATAAACCGCAACTCCGCATAGAAACAAAATAGCTAGTAAAACTAACAGTTCCATCAGGGTTGTATCTGAGATTAATTTTTTGCTGTTTGGCGGCAGTTTTGACTGCTTTCAGATCAAAGCTGGCAGATGGTTTCACACAAAGGGTGTCGAACCAGTAACCCTGGTGTTTCACAGTATGACCTGCCTCGGATAAACCTAAATTAATTAAAAGCAAGACACAGTAAAGACTGTATGAATTCAAAAAATTCCTGATAAAAACAGACTAAACAGGATGAGTTGACATGAGGGCCAATGCTATCAACATCCAAGCCTGGGTTACGCATGAACTTAAGCACGGTTAGCTACTTAACCCAGGCTTAGACGTTAATAACAGAACTCAGAACTACCTATTCTCTACAATTGGGTTATGGTTTCAGCTCAACATACAAGCTAAGCTAAACATCCCTAACTGCCATTTGAGAGCTAGCAGTCATCAAACAAAAGTAACCAGTTGAGTTAGTTGACCAAGTACAGAAGCTAAAACGCCTTTTAATATTTTCTGAGAAAATTTCTGTGGAATGCAGGGGCCAGCAGGAAGAAACAGAGAAGCCCGAATTTTTGTAAGTTTTCACAAGATTCAAAACCAACAAACTCCATAAAGGACCCCAGCTCAAATACTGTGAAGAAAGGATATACAACACATGTTATATATATGATTACACTGTATTACCAACAAACCTTTGGCTAAAATGTTTGTAACGTTGTGTATATTGCTAGCTATTCTTCTGATACCATGTGGACCATGATAGACTGCGTACATCGCGGACATATTGGCTAACAGTGCCTAAATCATTAGCAAGTACATAGTTGGAAGTTCAAATTTAGGAAATAAACAAGCAAAAACATACTTCTAGCAAATAATTACTTTCATTCAAACACTGCTATACGACTGGATTCTTACAGAACGTTCTCATTTGCACCAAGAGTACATAATACATAAGAGTCTAACAAGCGTCACACTCTATGTTATCAGTCCACGAGCCATGCTCTGCGCGCTAACGGCCCATCCCCCCCCCGAAATTGCGTACCCAGTGGACCCTCCCCCCCAAGCAAATCAGTAAGTATCTAGTACCCAATTGCGCATGTTCACTCGTTTCTTCTATAAGCCTGCTATCGGGACCTCCCCCTCCCGCAAATGTGACCTATCATTCAAGATTGTCAAATAATAGGTCACATTTGCGGCGGAGTCCCGATAGAAGGCTTATTGTAGAAAAGAGTGAACATACGCAATTGCATACTAGGTACTAATTTGCCGGGGGGTCCACTAGGTACGCAATTGCGGGGGGAGGGCCGTTAGCGCGCAGAGCATGGCTAGTGAGCTGATAACATAGAGTGAGACGATTGTCACACTTTCTAAACAAGTCCGGTACCACACTATAGTAAATACGTAAAGGAAACATACAATATGGAAGTACCTGAGCTGTACAAATATTCGAAGTAGCCTTATCACGTCGAATATGCTGCTCTCGAGTCTGCAAAGCCAATCTATAAGCTTGTTTCCCTGCAGCATCTCTGGAAAAACGTAAAGTTATCCAATACAGTAAATAAATATGTAGAAGTAAGTTAGAGGCAGAAGCATCCTAACCGTAAAACGGAATTGGACCAAATTACTGGTCAAACTTTAAAACTAAAATCGAAAACGTATATAAGCCGTTAATGGAGAAAGGGAACAGTGTCGTTTTTCCACCATCAAAAAACTGATACAACAACCACAAAGAGTCAAGTTGGCACTTGGAAAAGGACGAGCAGTTTTATAGTTAACAAAGGAAAAACAGCGAGTACAGTAAATAGGACAGGCAGAAGATTAGGGCACTTTCTGTCTACATACGTATAAACAGTTGTGAGATCGGTAGAAGAGCATTGGCAAACAAGTTTCCAAAAATTATATACAGCTAATTTAAATTTAAATTTCAATCAAAATGTATAAAAATAAAATAATTTTAGTACGCACCTGGTCACTCCGACCATACGCCCAGGCATCAAACGTATAAGGGCGCCGTGGTAAGCTTCCGTACTGACGGCAAAGTAGCCAGCATGCGGACCTCCATAGTTCAAAGGGACACCGAACCGCTGTGTGCTGCCACAGGCAATGTCCGCACCAAATTCACCCGGAGGCTTGAACAGAGCACAGGCCATCAGATCAGCAGCACACACAGTAACAACCTAAAACAGAAAAATAACTGAATTCTTTGGAAAGGGTGAGCCAGAGGTAGGAGAAAAGCCTTTAAAAAATTTTGTCGAAAACCGGTTTAGGGTAGCGATTTAGATAGACAAGAAAACCGCCTCCAAAAAATGAAAAAGGAATGCAATGGTTTCTAGAGCATCACTGACCACTGGCGTCAACAATTTCGAACAGAATCGCAACCATCAACAACAGAAATATTATGGACAACAAACATAGTAGTCAGTAAGTCACTACAACAAAAATAGCAAGTCTGCAAAAATAAATCTATGACTGGCGGCCTACGTACACCATTGTTGTGTGCATCCTGAAACAGGGATGTGTAGTCCTCCAGGTGTCCATGGGTGTTTGGATACTGAACCAAGACGCCGGCCACATCCTCAGAACTGAGGTTCATCTTTGAATGAGGCAAAACGTCAATAAGAATACCCAGTGGTCTAAATAGGGACAACCAAATAAGAAAAAACCATATACGGAGCAAATAATAGTATTAATTTGCACAAAAAAGTACCAGACTTATAGCTACACATACAGAGTGCAGCTGGTTTGGCTACTTTTCACTTTAGTGCCGTTTCAGTAAAACAATTTGGTTACCTAAACAGAACGCATTACGAAAGTATAGAACTAAAATAACCATTGATTCTAGTAACCAACTGATTTCTTACATTTGTTTTCAGACACTAGCGTAGCCAGAAAAATATTTCGGGGAGACGTAAAAAGTTGGGAAGTCTGAGGCCGGAAATGTTTGTAATATTACAGGAAACACTCCAAGGTCCCCCTGGGTTTTCCTTAGTGAAGAGGGGGTAGGGCCCCCCACTCACTATAGGGTGCCCAGAAAAAGCCAAACTTACAAAATTTTCTCGGGGTCGCCGGAAATATTTTTGGTCTAAAATCGTCAACTTAGGTACTAAAACTTGACTATTGAACACTTTTTAGCCCAGTTATAACAGTTGCATAGAAAATGAGCAATCTTTTTTAAGCATTTGTAGCCCATTTTACCCACCTTTTGGTCTCCCCCCCCCACTGTTTTAGTCTAGAGAAACCCCAGCTCCCCACGATACAACCTCAAAGAATTGTTTACTATCTTTTTTGGAATTAAGAAAAGAGCGGAGGCACAACAGCTTTTCATGAACGCAAACGATGCAGAAACTGGTCAAATAGGCAATTGCTGTTCAGCTTGATTTGCCAAGCAGGGCACATAAATTAGACTATTCATTATTACAGTACAGTATAAAAAATTCTTGCCGGAAGTGGGAACGTTTAGCTAAAAATGAGTTTACACACTGCCGAGGAAAGTCCAGAGTTCCCACAATTCCGGGGGAGTTCCCTAATCACCTTCCACGGTTACAAACTCATGTTCAAAGACTACACAAGTACAACTAGAACTAGTAATTAAAATAACAGAAAACGTATGTATATATTTGAATTCGGGTATTTACGCACTTTGCTCTGGTTCGCATGACGGCAATATTCTGGGGGTGAACATTTTCATCTATGAGAAAGGTATTCTTCTTTCGATATCTAAAAACAATACATCAGTAGTTTCCAGTATGTAAACGACCAACGACGACTATAACAAGATTATAGCCAATATAGGTAAGGTAAAGTGACCCCTGGAAAGAACTCTATCCTACAAAAAATTATAGGGTGCCGGTGCTTATCTCCGGATGCTCACCCGAAGCCAGGAGTAACAACTCAAATGTTAACTACATCTGTGGAAGAGGGCCCAGCCCTTCATCAAACTTAGAACAAAGACGCCTGTTACCTTCCCACCGCTCGGCGAACCGATAATGTGCTTAGTCCATTGCTCAAGGGGATTTGTGAAAGCCTTGTCGTAGCGGGGATTCGAACCTCGTACTGTCAGATCCTTACTCGAACGCCTTAACCATTCGGCCGTCACGGCACTATAGCCAATATCAATCCCATATAAATCTACTATGGATAGGAAATTAATTGCACGTGGTTTAATGGTTAGTATTGCGCAAACAACTCGGACGAACACTGGCTCTTTTCCTATCATTGACCATTACGTTCGTTCATAATTTCCAGTAAATTTTTTGGAAAAGTTATGAAAATTTTCCTATAAGCTTCTTCAGGCCACTGGGTGAGTTTTGGCGGCTAATATTCGCAGAAAGCTGAGATCAGCACAGACTACTAGCATACGTTTATCTCATCTTAGCTAGGCACGGTTATAGTAAGAACAAAGTACAACTATAATACGTGTACCGTACGTACTATTCTACTACGGCTACGTACTACGGCTAACATGCTAGAAGTTAAACAGCCTGTTTACTCATTCCCTCAGGTCTTCACAAAACAACAAATTCACATGACAGCATTAAAGTTCCCCCTAATAAATTCTGGGTGGGTTTTCTTTTGGTTTGTGTCACAGACAAACAGCCCAACTGAAATATGCATTTATTATCAGTTTTTGCAAAAGTTAAACGACTTAAAATTCATCTGCTGCAGGGTTTCTCTTATATCACAAGGCTGCAAACGTCATAAACTGCCGCACTGGAAAAACCAGTTTCTCAGAAAACGATAGCAGCTAAAGATATGTAGCATTGCATTTAAATATACACTGATAGAAGTGACAGTTCTAAGATTAAAAATTAAAAGAATGTTTTAAAAAAGAAAGAAATTTCTGTTCCTGATAAGGCTAACGATATTATCCGACGTCTTGTTTACACTGAGAAAGCCCAGTTTTGGGAAGACCTGACAAAAACAAAAAACCAGTTTTTACAATTTGTGCACTTTAACAAACACCTAAATTTATCCGGATTTCCAGAAAATAAACAGAAAGGATCAAAAACGATATGTAAACTGATGTTGTTAATTCTGAAACAACTTAAAGGACAGACTTTTCGGCATCACCTACATGATGTAATTCTAAATTAAAATAACATAATTCAAGGCCTGCAAGTTCATGGAAATTTCTATGAAAAGCTACGGAAAAAATCTACTACCAGGAAAGTTCTTTCAGAAAATAAAGCTAGCCTGTTCAGAAAAGATCTTGACATTTTGTTTGGATGAACTGGATGGAATTTGTTGTTTCCTAATTTCTACTACCAAGCAAATACAAAATCTTGTCAAAAAATGTCGTGTATGATAACGAATGGTAAAGAAAGAAGAATAAAATTTCTTTTAACTTCTTTCAAGGGTCCACAAGCACAAATTACACTCTTAATAGTTTTCCTGTTACATTGAGCTGGCTAAACACGGCTTAACTCTATTAACCTACTCTCCGTATTGAAATCTTATTTTCGTTCGTTCTTTCAGCAGGTACCTATTTATTGCGTACGAAAATTTATACCGGCAAGCTAATCCCATGGCTTCAGCGCAGGCAGTAGCCTCATCCAACAGTGATGCATTGGCAATGCCCAAACCCGACAGATCTGTAACCATGGTTTGGAAATTCATAAGACTCTCCAGGCGACCCTGAGAAATTTCAGGCTGATAAGGGGTATATTGTGTGATCCTAAAAAACAGACTTCTAAATGAACTGAACTAAGTGTGTATAAGCCTCTGTCTAATAAGATTGTAAAAGTTGTAGATTGTGCTCATTACGAATTCAAATCCAATAGTCAAAGTCAATAGGAGAAAACGTCAAACAAATAGTTAAAATCCGACTAATTTATAGATATATACGTATATATTTAATTAACTATTAAAGCAATTAACAAAAGGTTATGTAGATAAGCATTCACTGGAAAAATGGCTCTTTGTTTTCAATACGAAAACTAAGGACAGAGCTTTCATCTTTTCAGCATATATACGTATATACATAGGTACATATATATATGTATATATATATATATATATATATATATATATATATATATATATATATATATATATATATATATATATATATGTATATATATACGTATATACTTGCAGCAGTGTATGCTTTATTGGAAATGGGCAAACTAACCAGCCAGGATTTTCAAAAACATTTCTCTGAATGGCGACAGGAACAATGCAATCATAGTAGCCCATTCCGATATAGGATTTCCAGACCTCATTTCGTTTGGCCAGTTCCTGCAACTGTTCCAGGACCATCTTTTCTTCTAAAATATAAATAATGATAAACAATGCTAAAAGCTACGACAAAAAATCTCCACCGTTTTTCATTTGTCAGAAAATATTCTAAGTTTAACTGAGTAAGACGACGTTTAATGTCATATACATGTATATGCACTTACAACTAATTGTACTAATAAGTATGTAGGTAATCGTGTTTTTAGAGCAGTCGAGCAAGACTCGCCCGTCAGTCTTACCAAATTCAAAATTGAAAATCTATTCTCCAACCAACAATTTTCCAAAGGGACCATAAGGTTCTTTGTTTACATAGCTACGTATTTATTACGCATACATAAAATAAGTACACATATTTGCTTATACGTATACCTAAGGGATCATCCAATTCAAGATTCCTTCGCATCTGAATTTCATTTGGAATAATTTTCTCACTCAAATCGTCCAGTGTCTAAAATTATTGCAGTACAATTTTAACACTACTCTGTGCACATCACAATCACACAAAATTCACGTGAATTCCTTCTTGACAGTACTCTGAACTCTTTTCATGAATGAATACAAAGAAAACATGTTTTAAACTCTTCTAAATTCACTGGAGCAGAAGAACAGAAAATATCAAAATGATGTCAACTTTCAGCAGGAATATTAGCTGTAAAGCACCTAAAATGATTACTTGGTTAATTTCAAAAATGCGTATATAATATATATAATACTTGAACAAACAACAAATTTTGCCATTTTTGAACAGCATATACGGACAAGAAAGAAACAAAAATTAGCGACATAATACCTTGAAACCGAGGGATCTAAGCATCAATTTTATGTCAGAATGCAATGGGCCAAGATGACGGACAGCAAACGAATCCGGGACTATGGCTGGTGACGAATTCACACTGTCGGATAGGACTTGAGTTGTGCACAGAGACCTGATCTGACCGACCATCAACAATTCGGTTGTGAGTCCCTGACGACTGCACATACCGACGGCAACCCTTACGTGCAGCATTATCGAAAGCTAATTCGTGAATACGCACTACGTATATATGTGTATCTAAAAATAACAAACTAACAACAACGTCATCATAATATGCAAATATGACTTTTTGTGGAGAGGGGGGAGTGGAGTGGCAACTTGCATTTTGTGCATTTGCATTTATAGTTTCACTGGAAATTTTTCAAAATTCCCAAATTTAATCCCTCCTCCAGCCAAAAAGTTTCAGTGAAACTATGCACAGAAGTCCGATTTTGCGAAAACGCTGCTGCCCTGTATATACGTATATATATAATGAAGTTCCATGCAAAATCCGAAAATGTGGGCTTCCCTCATGACTATCTATATGCTTAGAGCTGGGTTTTCCTTAGTGGGGGGAGCCCCCCACTTTTTGGGTCCCCCATTCGACCCCTGCCGCTCCACGCACTATAGGGTGTCCATAAAATGCCCCTAAGTAGGGGTAGGGGGAGTCCCCTTACCAAATTTTCGATTTTTGAGACCCCCAAGCCGAATTGGGACTTTCTACTATCCCCTCCCCAGACCCCAACCCAAACAGGTGGTACACCTATGCAGCATAGGTGTGGCTGGACAAAAAATCCTGGGGGGGGGGTCAGACGGAGGGTGGGCGGTTTTGGGCAAAAATGGCCAAAATCCCTTAATTTTCGATTCTTTTGCCGCTTTTGGCCACTTTTTGGCCAAAAATCTGGGGGGGGGGGGGAAGGAAACTATGCCCAAGGGGTAAGCCCTGGAAATTTGGTGGTTGATCCGCGAAATCTGATGGGGGTACCCCCCGAACTCCTCCTGGTTAAACTATGCACCTCTCCCCCTAACCATAGTTTCCCTGGAACTTTGGGTTTGGGGAGTCTTGGCCGACTTCCGAAATGTGATGGAGGTACCCCCCAACCCCCCCCCGAATTCGGACCTCAGAAATTTCGAAAATGGCCAAAAAATGCAAACTTTTCTGTAATTTAGCCCATTTTTCATCAAAATAAAGCTTGTTTTTAACGTTTTAGTCATTTTTGCACCGTTTTAAAGCGATGTTAGGCAAAATTTTAGAAAAATTTTTCAAAAAATGAATATTTTCGGGGTAGCCAAAAGTTGGGGGAGGGTAAGTCAAAAAATCTGGGGGAGGTGGTAATGTTGGTCGAAAAGTTTGGGGGGATACCCATACCACCCCAAAGGAAACTATGCCCCTAACGCATCTATGCTATTGCTATGCAGTGGCGGCGCCAGCAGAGGAGACCTCCATTTGGGGTGTCGGGCCCTATGTTAACTGAACATTTTTGCAAATTTCCCCGAATTATTGGAAAATTTGACGAAATTATCAGAAATCATAAAACGTTTGCTAAAAATCGAATTGTTAAGTGTTAAAGATTGGGGAATTTTTCAGGAAATTAAGGTAAAAGTTGCCGAAATTTGGCAAAACTTTTGAGTTTCCCAAAAAAAGTCGCCAGATTGTACGGTCGCCCCCCCACTTCCGTTCAAAAAATCCTGGCGCCGCTACTGCTGCCGGCTATGCTTTCGTTGCGTTGGTGTTCGTGTTGGTCGAGTGAGTACTCGAGTCCAAATCATAGGTGTAAGGTGGAGGGGGGGTTGGGGGGGGGGGGGGTTAGCCCCCTCCAAGCCTTTTTTCAACCCTCCCCCAAAACTTTTGGGGGGGGGGGGACGTCCCCCCCAACTGGGGGGTGGGTAGTCGCGCCGGCGCGAAAAATGGCCAAAAATTGGGTATATATTTTTATGGTAAATTTTGAAAAAATTTTCAAAAAAGTACAAATTTTTGGCTTAAACGGACTATTATTAAGAGAAATCACGTTCTTAACAGTATTATGGATATTCTGACTCAATATTGACCTTATTTTGGACTTGGAAACATGTTGGCAACAGTGGCGGATCCAGGGGGGGCCGGGCCCCCCGCCCCATTGCGATTTGGGCCCCCTCCTTTGACATTCCGGGCCCCCCCTAGAAAATTTTTTCAGCTGTTTGTATGCATATTTTGAGTGAAAATTAAGCTTAATTTTAATAAATTTCACAAATTTTTTAAAAAATTTCGCCTGCGGCGCACTTATACTTCTGTCTCTGTGCTGCTTTATAACGTATATATATATATATATATATATATATATATATATATATATACGTAGTTCTGTGACAGAACTTGTGTCTCATAAAGTGTCTTCTATTTTGTTTCCTTTCCTGTTTTGTAAGTACATAATTGTACTCAACGCCTTCATTTTATCTTATGACTATGTAATATGTATGTATATAAATGGGAAATGCAGGGTTGATAATTGGCAGCTTCTGAAAGTGCTCTAGAATAAATTGTGTAAGTGAAAATTTCTGAAAAGCATCCAATTCCCGTTTTGGTTTTCCACTGATCGATTATACAACTCAATAACTCATCTCATCTTATGTCTTAACTAATATTTACACTTTTATTAACACTTTAACACACTTTATACACTTTAACTTTTATTCTTTTTTAACATTTGAATTGCTGAATTCTCCACGATTTCAAAAATTTCTTCAACTTCTGGGGGGCCCGGCCCGCCCCCCAGACCCCCCGTTTTGGACACTATCTTTCTTGCCCTTGTCACTTGTCCTCTTTTTTGTCACCATTCCGTGTATATACTATTTTACTGCAAGTTTTTCATTTCGTAAGTTACTATGTGTACATATATATCTCTATTTTATTTATTTAATCTTTTCAAAAGTTTGCATGACGGATTTCTTTCCAATTTAAAAAAATTCTTCAACAGCCCCCAGACCCCCGTGTACTTGTTGTGTAAATTCTCCATGCTTTGCTTCACGGGATATAGTTGTTTTCAAATTGGCAAGTGAACTACCCTTTCCATACGCAATTTTAATTTTCTTGTAAAAATATTAAAATATTTTGTTCTGGAAAAAGAAATTTTTACCCCCCCTCCCGGAAAAATTTGGTTACCCCCCCGGAAAAATTTTTAAGCGGGCCCCCCCCTTTTCGAAATCCTGGATCCGCCACTAATCACGTTTTTGAGTTTAAAACCACTGTCTAATGTCAAAATTACTTTATGGTTAGATGTTTTTTATCATTAAAAACGGCTGAAAATGAGATTTTTAGCATAAAAATGAAAAAATTTTTTGGGGGAGGGTTGGGGGGTCCTGGGGGGGTTGGGGGGGTCTCCAGAGGGGGCCCCCCAGACAAAGTTGGGGGGTGTCTCCCCCCCCCCCCCACCCCAAATCTCCGTTTCATCTATGGTCCAAATGCTCTAATTCCAAATAACACAGCATTGCAAATTTTATTCATCATAAGCCAATCAATAGGTATTCTAATGGGAAGTAACCAAATAAAGTTAAAATGAAGGGATACAATTGGTTTTCTATTAATAAAAAAGAGAGCATATGCGAAAACGATTACAAACAAATCTAGAAGAGACACTTATTTGGAAGCTTTGTACTTTATAACATAGAACCAGTTCTTGCACACTTCTGACAGCTGTTGCAGCAGGTTATCAAGTTTGCTGTGTGCGATAAGAACGATTGAAAAATTTCCATTTGCAATGCTCAGCGGAAAACTATTTTAATAAAACATGATATTTGCCTGAGCGGAAGTTTTGCTTTTACACAATCATAAAAGGTCTAAACAGTGAAAACGCTTGGAAACTTGGAGTTTCTGTCAAGAAATTTTCCCATATTATGTAGTCTTTTTCAAAACTTTGCTTACCAAAAATGTTGGTTATTAATGTCAGAATGTCGGTACGTGCTCACCTTACGCAATTTTGATCTCAAAACACATCTACTGTGGTATGCACATTCCGCTAAAATAAGGCGTTATTGCAAAATTTATTAATTTTGGATATAAATGCATAAGCCCTGCATACACAGGCTAAGCAGCTACACCCAATCACTGCCCTGCAGAAGGTTTAACCCTTGCCCTCGTAGGGTTGCGCCGTTAGTAAAACTGCGGGGCCGCGGCCGGTGTCACAGGGAAACCTTTCCCCCGTGAATTCTTTCCCCCCGGAAAAAATTCCCTAGGAAAATTCCCCCCGGAAGAATTTCACTAGAGATTTCTTTCCCCCCGGAAAAATTTCCCCAATGGCAAATTTTTGTGCTTAAGGGGGCGCTTGCATTACCGAAAACGGTTCTCCTGAGTTTATTTTCCAACGAATCTATTTCAAACCTTCAGCATACGTAGCTGGTGCTAAATGCTAGCAATCTGTAGAATTTGAATAATCCAGTGCTTGGCTTGCGACTTACACAAGAGGGATAAGCTGAAATTTTCAAAACGCTGTCACTCATTAACGGCTGAATGAAATTAGCTCAAATTTGGCACAAAGGCGTAAATGAACATAACGCAGGGGCAATTTTTTCAGTTTTTCGATTTATGCAGTTTTGAGTATTTTATGAATATTCGAAAACTTTGAAAGTCAATATCTCACGGAATATACGATTTAAACAAAAACTAAAAAAATTGCCCCTGCGTACCCGTCAAATAAATGTGCATGCAAAATTTGAGCGAGTTTGGTCGCAACATTTATGAGAAAATCAAATTGAAAAATTTCGCACTAATCGCTTCAGTTTTTCGCAAATATTATGCTTTTAATAAGTCGCATAGTGTATTTCAGGAAATAATAAACAAATCCAACACAAAAGCAACGTGAAAAGCCCTGTAGAATTCATTTCCGAACGATAGGTTTTTACATTGGCATTCGCTTTGAGAATGGTAAACGTAACTTTGTCATATATTCAACCGCCTGTAACTTTTGATTGCAACCACGTACAGGAGAGATATGCACATCGTTGTAACGGGCTTTTTATGCTCTTTAACCTAGTGCTTTCGACGTTGTCGTTTGCAGCTTTAATAAAATTTCGAAATTTTAAGCCATACCGGTAGCTAGCCAAGCACGTGGTCTCCGTTGCCGAAATTTTGTCAAAAGATGCCCCGCCAACCAAAGTCAGTTTAGTTGGGATTTCATCAAAATTGAGCTATCGGTCTAAATTTTATATCTATAATCCCGATAATGCAAGCGCCACCTTAAGGTGGTAGTACCACTACCGGGGTGGACTTTGAACAGATACTGTGAACTAAAAACTTAATCAATCGCTTTGAAATTTGGCATAATTGTTCTTTATTATGTTTTGCATCAGATGAGCTGATTTACGACGCTGCGGGGACTGGCTTGCTGTCTACACAATAGGAAATGTGTTAAAAGATTTAAACTTAAATATCTGATTCAATCCTTTATGAAATCGTTTGAGATTTTCAGCATATGGTTAGTTTACATATACGCTCAGGCCGTTTTTTTAGTTTTTCGTAAAAGTGAGTTTGCCGTTTTTTAGCGTGTTTTGAAAATTTGTAAAATTTATATCTTGCTTAATATTGCGTTTTTCCAAAAACCAAGAAAACGGCCTGAGCGTATGCTGATGCAAAACATATTTGCAAAATTTGGTCCATTTTGACTGAAGGAGTGACGAGAAAATCAAAAACAAAAATTCTGTAATTTTTCATTGTTTGCTTTGGTTTTCGAAATTTCCAATGCTTTCAAGCAGCTGCAAAGTGCATTCTATTAAATAATGCACATAAATAACGCAAAAGGAACCGTTGAAACCCAATAGATTTAATTTTCGGATATACTGTTTTTACTTTACATTCTGTGTGCAAACGGTCAACGTAATTCAGCTATATCAGCTACATATCAGCTATTCAGCTTCAACCGCGTGTAACTTTTGATTGAAACCACGTACAGAAGAGATATGCACATCATTTTAAAGCTCTTTTTATGCTCTATCACATGGCAGATTCAAATTTAGGATACAAGGCTTAAATAAAATTTTGATTATTTGCGGATGCGCTAAGCCATGATGGTAGCTAGCAAATTATGCACTCTCAGACACCAAAATTTTATGCAAAGATAGCCTGCCAACCAAACGTGTTTCACCACTAGTTTCGTCATGTTTGCTTCATTTATGCCATGATTAGGTAGAGAAACCCACTAGTGGTACTATCACCTTAATGTATTGTATTTATAGTAATAGTAGTTAAACGTTATAGATATTTTCATGTCACGCATCCAATTATTTCAATATTTTATTCGTCGCTATTCTTTCCCAACCTTCAACAATCTACATAAACTAAGAATAGCATTAAAATTAATCTGCATAAAAGAAACAAAGTGTTTATTAAACGGCTTAATGCTTAATCGTGCTAAAAGTCCGACAAAAAATGAGGGACGATGTGTTTTTTTTTCTTTTTTGCTTTATACTGAATTACCGGTACATTTTTGCTGCAGCAATGTATATATTTTCTGAACCGCCACGGCATGATCTTTGTTTTGGTTGAAAAAATTTTTTTAAAAATTAAAATTCATCAAAAGAAGCCGATTTTTTATGTTTTGAAAGATCAGTAGAAGCCAGGAACTAGCCGTTCGGTGGAAAATTAGCCCATGCCCCAAACATTTTGAATCCCGAATATTAGCTCATTTCGTCAAAAATTGCGATAGTTATTCAATTTTTTCGATTTTCAAAATCCTTTGATTTTTGCCGCTTTTCCAACTTTGAGTGGCTATTACTCGCGACTCACTCAATGCAAAAAATTTTTTAATTGGATTTTCAGGACCGCTTACGTGTCAGCTTTCATGTGATATATGTGGTTTTTCAAAATTTGAAAATCGATTTATTTCGAAAAATACCACTTTTTGACCCAAAATTTCGACAAAGCGAATCCAGCAAAAGTGGACAAAATAGCATTGCCATAAAGTTTAATCTGAGCTGAATCCAACGATATAAAGTTTTCGTGGCTACGGCTTATATTGCACCCGCAACGAATTTTTAAACAATTTCGCTTTTTAGCCGGTTTTTGGCTAGTTTACACTATTTGCGGCAAATCAATGCACAATATAGCACAACTTGTTAGAAATCAGCTGAAATAGGAAATTGTTTAAAAATTCATTGCTGGGGCAATTTAAGCCGTAGCCACGAAAACTTTATATCGTTGGATTCAGCTCAGATTAAATTTTATGATAATGTTATTTTTACCCACTTTTGCTGAATTCGCATTGTCGAAATTTGGTGTCGGTTTCATGGATTGCTGCCTTTTTGTCTTGCAGCGTAGTGGATTTTGCGCATTTCCTTTCACAGCGCCATGGATTACTGAAATTTTAGCTGGCAGCGCCATGGATTACTGTCTTTATTAGTCTCATAGCCATGGATTATTAAAAAATTGTTTGGTGCATTGGTGGATTACTGTACTTATTAGTCGAAGAAAAATCACCTTCTTGACTGCACTGGGTATAACCTAAGCCTAAGTTAAAGGTATGGCTTAGGCTTAGGCTTAGGCTTAGGGTTAGACTTAATCTCTAGCTTTGACTTATGCTTAGGCTTATACTTAGCCTGTGGTGGTGTACAATGCAGCCTGTGGTTTCTTTCCTTCTTTAATTTTTATTAATTCCTTTTAGACGAAGAAAAACTTATCTTGTCTGTTCTGGGTATACTCTCCTCTTGAAATTCCACGTGTTGTCATGGATTACTACTGTGACGTCATACTGTCAGTACTGTCGGTTCGGGTGCTATACAGTCCTATCTAAAGCTTCAGCGTGTCTTCATGGATTACTTAGTTGAAAAGGTAAAACCTCTTATCATGGAGCTATGCAAAGAGACGCACTGTTGTGAATTTTCTCCGACAGAACAAAGGACTAATAATCCATGAATACAAAACCCGAAATTTTAAGTCAAAAGGTGGTATTTTTCGGAAAAGTCGATTATCAAATTTTGAAAAACCACATATATCACATGAAAGCTGACGCGTAAGCAATCCTGAAAATTCACCTAAAAAAATTTTGCATTGAGTGAGTCGCGAATAATAGCCACGTCAAAGTTGAAAATGCGGCAAAGATCAAAGGATTTTGAAAATCGAAAAAATTGAATAACTATATATCGCAATTTTTGACGAAATGAGCTAATATTCGGGATTCAAAATGTTTGGGGCATGTACTAATTTTACACCGAACGGCTAGTTCCTGGCTTCGACTGATCTTTCAAAACTTAAAAAAATCGGCTTCTTTTTGATGAATGTTAATTTTTAAAAAATTTTTTTTCAGCCAAAAGAAAGCTCATGCTATGACGGTTCAGAAAATATATATGCATTGCTGCAGCAAAAATGTACCGGTAATTCAGTATAAACAAAACAATTTCCCTCCTACATTTTTTGGTCAGACTTTAATTAAAAGAATTGGATGAAGTTTATATTTAATTTTAAGCCATTTCAGTACATCTTTAACGTGGAATTAAACTGTTAATGAAATGATCTTTTATTAAAGTCACTTTGGATTAAATTCAATTTAATTCATTGGCTCTACTTTAATCGGGTCTATCCCATTTCCCCCCCCATAGCTTCGTAGAAGTACTGAAGATGCGCACTTTGGCGGATTGAGTTGAAATTAGGCCGGATAGGTTTTCGGACCTGCTGATTCAAAAATGCAAAAATTTTAAAATTTTAAAAAATTTTTTAAAAATTTTAAAATTTTAGTTTGGTAAGGGGTACGGGACCACAGGGGAACCGAAAAATTTTTTTTTTGTCTTTCGATTTTGATGAAAAAGATGTATAAAGGAGATTTTTCGGGGACGTAGAACACGAATTTGAAATCCGTTTTTCGATCCAGCTTTTCGTTAGCTCAGGCTAAGCTTACATCTTAAGCTTAGAACTTTAGCTTATATTGAGCTAACAAAACGCTATATCGAAAAACGGATTTCAGATTCGTGTTCTACGTCCCCGAAAACCCCTATATACATCTTTTCATCAAAATCGAAGACAAAAATTTTTCGGTTCCCCTTGGTCCCCCTTACCAAACTAAAAATTTTAAAATTTTTAAAAATTTTTAAAATTTTAAAATTTTTGTACTTTTTGAAATCAGCAGGTCCGAAAACCTACCCCTACCCAATTTAAACTCAATCGCCAAAGTGTGCATCTTCAGTAACTTCTACGACTGCTATGGGGGGATAATGGGAAAGATTCCCTTTAATCCACCAAATAGCCGTTTTAAAAGTAATTTCAATCTTTTTTATTCCGCATACTAAGTAACTAAAATATACGTTTCACTCTTAGACCCGCATATTAGCTAACCCACAGAATTAATTTGCCATATTAGTTGACCCAAATTTCGATGCTGTTCTGTCTCAACATGACGTTGGAGGGCAAATCACAGTTATTTTCTAGTTTTTTCCAATTTTATAGCTGAATATCTCGGCCACAGTTTTATTTCGAACTCTAATGTTTTGTCTTGCTTTTGAGAACATATGCCCCTATATGTGCATGAAAATGAGCGAAATCGTGACTATCGATTTTGACCCAAAGCGACCCTCCCTTAATCGCACTGCTTCAGTGTGTCTAATATTTTAATCTAATTCTATTTCATGACGACCAAATCTTACGGCGATTGTAACGCATTTTGTATTCTCACGCAGCAGGTTGCCATTGGAAGCGGCGATCCATAAAAAGTAGCGATTACATAGTACCTTTCTAAAAAACGTTCCTACAGCTCCGTTTGATAATAGGTATCGAACACAATCGAGTGTCCCGCGAGAAACTTTGCTTACGGAGCTGGTATCGCTTTGTGTAATTTTGACCCTATAGGCTTTAATAATCTTTATGAAAAAGTGGATGAAACTTTCCAAATATATACTATTTCGGTGCTCTTTAACATTCTGGGACCAGTCCCGCATTTTAGAGTGCAAAGATAAGAAATTTTTGAAGTTTTGCCATTGTATTCTCTTAGCACATAGTTGCAGACACCAGATTGGTTGGTATGCCTGGAGTGGCGGGCACCAAAATGAACATTTTTGCTTTTTACAACATTTGGAGCTATCTCTAGTGGTTGAGTCAGTATACGGTGTCAAAAAACGATTTTGGGGTCCAAAAATGGCCGTTTTCGAGAAAATCAGTTTTTTCAAAATGACTGCCAAAATCGTACGGACAATTTTTTGGTTTATTTTATACTCGATCGATACACAATTCACATGTCACATTTTATCAATACCTGGTTGAGCCGAAGTTCGCTTGCTCTAGGCGAGAATTTGGCCGAAAAACCATTTTGGCAAAAACTGCGATTGTTTGGTTTTGGAACATCGATTTCTCAAAAACTACCCACTGGATACGCGTGATTTTTGGCAGAATGAGAGTTCGCACTATTGCAGGAGGGACATTTTCTTGGTTTGAGCTAAAACATCTCCAGTTGCGAGAAAACTCAATGCAAAGTTGCGAAGTTTTGTGACACCGACATTTAATGGATTTCTTGACCGTTAAGATCCTGCTGAGCAAATCCCAAAAAATGTCCCTCGGCCCACATGTCCTTTATAGGTCGGCGCAAAGAAAAATTATGGCCGATCCCACGTTTTGAGAAATCGATGTTCAAAAATTTTTGGTCAATATTCAGTCGGTCAGATGTCAGTATGTCAGAAAATTTTCGCTATTTTTTGCGGATTTTTTACTAGTTTCGTACTTCGCACGAGAATCTACAGATTATAAGCTTTAAAATGATGTATAGTGCTCTTTCCAATTCGCAAAATTAGAAAAGTTAGGGCGTTTCAAAAACTACCCACAAAAGCACTGCACAAAACGATACCAGCACCTTAAGGGAATCCAGTTTTTGGTCATTTTTTCTACTTTTCTCTGATCTCGCTGATTTTTACATATTTTGTGTCCAAACGGTATATAAAGTTAACGAGTTTTTAAAATTAAAGTAGAAAAGTCTTACTGTTGTCGAGTAATTTCCCCACCTCAAAGTTGACGCTGACTCATGTGTTGTGTAAATATATATAGGCAAGTGAGAAAAGTTGTCGTTCTTTGCGCGCGCCAAAACATATCTCCCGACAAAAATTGATGAATGGCTGGACAAATTTTTTCTTGTGTGTCCAAGTTTCAAAACCTACAGTCTGAGGAATCTGTCTGAAATTAAACATTATCTGAAGAATTGATTTCTGACCAAGTGCAACATTGAACAATCTCTGTCCGGAAATCGTTTGTTTATGATATCTCAAGAACTCAACAAGCGGAATGATGCCCCTTTGTGTCGGGAATTTTTAGGTCATCCTAATTTCTTGTTCCAAGCAACTAAAAAGTAGAACTTAGAAACCAATATAGTCTTAAATTATAAATCCAAACCAATGAATATAAAAATTATAAATCAAAATTTAGGAACTTTCACAAATGGCAAAACATTAATGTGCTTAAAACTTTAAACCACATATTTCACTTAAATCCTTCATGTTTAAAATCTGGCAACGTTTTCATGCGGACCGCAGCAGCCTGTCAAAACCTAGCTAATAGTGTGTCAGGCTGTCGGCAAGCTAGGTTCATTTTGCACCCCACCTGCACCCGCTTTTCGTGCTCGTTCATGCTGGCGTTGGGAGTTAGCTAACTTTTTAGTGCTACGTTAGTGCTGTTTAGTGCTAAAAGTGCTAATCTCAAAACTTACTGAAACTATAGAATTCTTGAAGTTAAAATTCGGGGTGTGTGCAGAATTACGAACTTGCTTATTTTCAACTTTTTAACAGTTAGAATAGATAAATCCGATGTTGTTTACTGTTTCTCCACGTTCGTGCTAATCGGAAAACTAATTTAGTGATGTTTGGGGGACATTGAATCATAAAAGTTGCTACTTTTTGACGACCGGTCAATTAAAATGCAAATTCTAGCTAACTCTAAGCTCATATTCTGCGCAAGAGAAATATTTGAAGTTTACATACATAGGTGTTATTTAGGGCGTGGGTTCATAGGTGTGTTAGGGGGGGGGGTGGGGACCCCTCCTCGAACTCGACTTCGGCCGACCCCCCCCTAAAATTTTCAATCCCCTAGCGAATTTTAAGGTGATAAGGCGAATTTCAGCAATTTTTCGCTAATTTTTTGCAAATTTTTGAATTTTTGGCTAAAAACTTGCAAAAGTTCAGGTAGGGGATTGAAAATTTTTAGGGGGGGGGTCGGCCGAAGGCCATTTGGAGGAGGGGTCCCCACCCCCCCCCCCCTAACACACCTATTGAACCCCGCCCCTAAATAACACCTATGTATGTAAACTTTAAATATTTCTCCTTGCGCAGAATATGAGCTTAGAGTTAGCTAGAATTTGCATTAATTGACCGGTCGTCAAAAAGTAGCTATGATTCAATGTCACTTAAACATCACTAAATTAGTTTTCCGATTAGCACGAACGTGGAGAACAGTAAACAACTTCGGATTTATCTATTCTAACTGTTAAAAGTTGAAAATAAGCAAGTTCATAATTTTGCACACACCCCGAATTTTAACCTTAAGAATTCTATAGTTTCAGTAAGTTTTGAGATTAGCACTTTTAGCACTAAACAGCACTAACGTAGCACTAAAAAGTTAGCTAACTCCCAACGCCAGCACGAACGAGCACGAAAAGCGGGGTGCAGGTGGGGTGCTAAATGAACCTAGCTTGCCGACAGCCTGACACACTATTAGCTAGGTTTTGACAGGCTAATGCGGTACGCATGAAAACGTTGCCAGATTTTAAACATTAAGGATTTAAGTGAAATATGTGGTCTAAAGTTTTAAGCACATTAATGTTTTGCCATTTGTGAAAGTTCCTAAATTTTGATTTATAATTTTTATATTCATTGGTTTGGATTTATAATTTAAGACTATATTGGTTCCTAAGTTCTAATTTTTAGTTGCTTGGAACAAGAAATTAGGATGACCCAAAAATTCCCCGGACATAAAAGGGGCATCATTCCGCTGTTGAGCTATTGAGATATCATAAACAAACGATTTCCGGACAGAGATTTTTCAATGTTGCACTTAGTCCGCCATCAATTCTCAAGATAATGTTTAATTTCAGACAGATTCCTCAGACTGTAGGTTTTGAAACTTGGGCCCACAAGAAAAAATTTGTCCATATTCATCAATTTTTGTCGGGAGTATGTTTTGGCGCGCGCAAAGAACGACAACTTTTCTCACTGCCTATATATATTTACACAACACATGAGTCGTCAACTTTGAGGTGAAATTACTCGACAACAGTAAGACTTTACTACTTTAATTTTAAAAACTCGTTAACATATACCGTTTGGACAATAAAATATGTAAAAATCAGCGAGATCAGAGAAAGTAGAAAAAATGACCAAAAAATGGAACCCCTTAAGGTGCTGGTATCGTTTTGTGCAGTGCTTTTGTGGGTAGTTTTTGAAACGCCCTAACTTTCGCAATTTTGCGAATTGGAAAGAGCTTTATACATCATTTTAAAGCTTATAATCTGTAGATTCTCATGAAAGTACGAAACTAGTAAAAATCCGCAAAAATAGCGAAAATTTTCTGACATACTGACATCTGACCGACTGAATATTGACCAAAAATTTTTGAACATCGATTTCTCAAAACTGTGGGATCGGCCATAATTTTTTCTTGCGCCGACCTATAAAGGACATGTGGGCCGAGGGACATTTTTTGGGATTTGGCTCAGCAGGTCTTAACGGTCAAGAAAATCCATTAAATGTGCGGTGTCACAAAATTTCGCAACTTTGCATTGAGTTTTCTCGCAACTGGAGATGTTTTAGCTCAAACCAAGAAAAATGTCCCTCCGCAATAGTGCGAACTCTCATTCTGCCAAAAATCACGCGTATCCATTGGGTAGTTTTTGAGAAATCGATGTTCAAAACAAAATAATCGCAGTTTTGCCAAAATGGTTTTTCGGCCAAATCTCTAGCTTAGAGCAACGAACTCCGGCTAATAGGTATTGATAAAATGTGCAATGAGACTGTGTATCGATCGAGTATAAATAAACCAAAATTGTCCGTACGATTTGGCAGTCATTTTGAAAAAACTGATTTTCTCGAAAACGGCCATTTTTGGACCCCAAAAATCGTTTTTTGCGTATACTGACTCAACCACTAGAGATAGCTCAAATGTTGTAAAAGCAAAAATGTTCATTTTGGTGCCCTCTTTCCAGCCATACCAACCAATCTGGTGTCTCGACTATGTGCTAAGAGAATAATGGCAAAATCCAAAAATTTCTTATCTTTGCACCTAAAAATGCGGGACTGGTCCCAGAATGTTAAAGAGCACCGAAATAGTATATTTGGAAAGTTTCATCCACTTTCATAAAGAATTAAAGCCTATAGGGTCAAATTTACACAAAGCGATACCAGCACCTTAAGCAAAGTTTCTCGCGGGACATCGATTGTGTTCGATACCTATTATCAAACGTAGCTGTAGGAACGTTTTTTAGAAAGATACTATGAAATCGCTATTTTTTATGGATCGCCGCTTCCAATGGCAACCTTCTGCGTGAGAATAAAATGCATTACAATCGCCGGAAGATTTGGTCGTCATGAAATAGAATTAGATTAAAATATTAGACACACTGAAGCAGTGCGATTAAGGGAGGGTCGCTTTGGGTCAAAATCGATAGTCACGGATTTCGCTCATTTTCATGCACATATAGGGGCATATGTTCTCAAAAGCAAGACAAAACATTAGAGTTCGAAATAAAACTGTGGCAGAGATATTCAGCTATAAAATTGGAAAACTAGAAAATAACTGTGATTTGCCCTCCAACGTCATGTTGAGACAGAACAGCATCGAAATTTGGGTCAACTAATATGGCAAATTAATTCTGTGGGTTGGCTAATATGCGGGTCTAAGAGTGAAACGTATATTTTAGTTACTTAGTATGCGGAATAAAAAGATTGAAATTACTTTTAAAACGGCTATTTGGTGGATTAAAGGGGTCTTTCCCATTATCCCCCCATAGCTTCGTAGAAGTACTGAAGATGCACACTTTGGCGATTGAGTTTAAATTGGGTAGGGGTAGGTTTTCGGACCTGCTGATTTCAAAATGCAAAAATTTTAAAATTTAAAAAATTTTTAAAAATTTTAAAATTTGGTTTGGTAAGGGGGGACCAAGGGGATTTGTCTTTGATTTTGATGAAAAGATGTATATAGGGGTTTTCGGGGACGTAGAACACGAATCTGAAATCCGTTTTTCGATATAGCGTTTTGTTAGCTCAATATAAGCTAAAGTTCTAAGCTTAAGATGTAAGCTTAGCCTGAGCTAACGAAAAGCTGGATCGAAAAAACGGATTTCAGATTCGTGTTCTACGTCCCCCGAAAACCCCTATATACATCTTTTCATCAAAATCGAAGACAAAAAATTTTTCGGTTCCCCTTGGTCCCGTCCCCCCTTACCAAACTAAAATTTTAAAATTTTTAAAAATTTTTTAAAATTTTAAAATTTTTGCATTTTTGAAATCAGCAGGTCCGAAAACCTACCCCTACCTAATTTCAACTCAATCCGCCAAAGTGCGCATCTTCAGTACTTCTACGAAGCTATGGGGGGGAAATGGGATAGACCCGATTAAAGTAGAGCCAATGAATTAAATTGAATTTAATCCAAAGTGACTTTAATAAAAGATCATTTCATTAACAGTTTAATTCCACGTTAAAGATGTACTGAAATGGCTTAAAATTAAATATAAACTTCATCCAATTCTTTTAATTAAAGTCTGACCAAAAAATGTAGGGAGCGAAATTGTTTTGTTTATACTGAATTACCGGTACATTTTTGCTGCAGCAATGCATATATTTTCTGAACCGTCATAGCATGAGCTTTCTTTTGGCTGAAAAAAATTTTTTAAAAATTAACATTCATCAAAAGAAGCCGATTTTTTTAAGTTTTGAAAGATCAGTCGAAGCCAGGAACTAGCCGTTCGGTGTAAAATTAGCCCATGCCCCAAACATTTTGAATCCCGAATATTAGCTCATTTCGTCAAAAATTGCGATATATAGTTATTCAATTTTTTCGATTTTCAAAATCCTTTGATCTTTGCCGCTTTTCCAACTTTGACTGGCTATTATTCGCGACTCACTCAATGCAAAAATTTTTTAATTGGATTTTCAGGACCGCTTACGCGTCAGCTTTCATGTGATATATGTGGTTTTTCAAAATTTGATAATCGATTTTTCCGAAAAATACCACCTTTTGACCCAAAATTTCGGGTTTTGTATTCATGGATTATTAGTCCTTTGTTCTGTCGGAGAAAATTCACAACAGTGCGTCTCTTTGCATAGCTCCATGATAGAGGTTTTACTTTTTCAACTAAGTAATCCATGAAGACACGCTGAAGCTTTAGATAGGACTGTATAGCACCCGAACCGACAGTACTGACAGTATGACGTCACAGTAGTAATCCATGACAACACGTGGAATTTCAAGAGGAGAGTATACCCAGAACAGACAAGATAAGTTTTTCTTCGTCTAAAAGGGAATTAATAAAAATTAAAGAAGGAAAGAAACCACAGGCTGCATTGTACACCACCACAGGCTAAGTATAAGCCTAAGCATAAGTCAAAGCTAGAGATTAAGTCTAACCCTAAGCCTAAGCCTAAGCCTAAGCCATACCTTTAACTTAGGCTTAGATTATACCCAGTGCAGTCAAGATAAGATTTTTCTTCGACTAATAATTGCAGTAATCCACCAATGCACCAAACAATTTTTTAATAATCCATGGCTATGAGACTAATAAAGACAGTAATCCATGGCGCTGCCAGCTAAAATTTCAGTAATCCATGGCGCTGTGAAAGGAAATG
>JASAND010025833.1:0-35797 GCA_030248195.1 Trissonchulus latispiculum
GATTTCTGCCAGTCTGTTAGTTATGCAAGACCATAAAAATTAAAACTGTAAAAACTGTTGTAGGGACGTAGCATATGTTCGGGTAATATAATGCCGTTACTTCGAAAATTATTTGGGAGGCTGAGTTCAAAATGCTTAATGCCTCAATCCGCTTAAAATTTGATTTTGTAGCAGTACATGTAGGTATATTATGTTTTAAAAAGTTAGCTTTTAATATATGTGCAAAATTAGCAACTTAAAATTAAAAGTCTACTGCATTTGTTTTTGTCGTCTAGTTTTGCTGCAAATTAAGCAATATTCATGGGAAAACGCTGCAAAACAGCTCCCCCCTCAAGCTGAATAATAACTGAGCAAAAAATTTGGTTTTAATGGCCAAAAGTATAACTTTCGGACAACCTGGTATCACCAGTATAAAATGTGTTGGGGTTAAGTCGTCTATCAATCAGTGTTTTACCACATCGCTTTCATAACCATAGTATCGTCTCTTCAACAAGGTAAGTCTGTTTCTGTTTAGTGTACCAAGAGTATGCCACTGGACATGCTCTTAGTTGTCAGACCAAAAACTGTGCTCTGCTTCCTAACGGCTGACCCCCCAAATCACATCCTAGTGACCAAATCAGTACCTGGTCGAAACGCGGGTACGCTCACTCGCTCTATGCTTGTGTGCTAATGCGCGAAACACAAGCAGGTACGTGCACGAATTCTGTGCCTGCTTCGAGCTTTTTAGATCACAAGCTGAGCGCGCGAATTTCTTTGAAGTGATGGGTCTAATTTGTGGGGGGTGTCAGCCGTTAGCGAACAGAGCATAGTTTTTCTGATAACATAGGGTGTGCCTAGTGGCACATTCTTTTTATGTTATCTTGATTGTACTAGATTGTAAAAGG
Source organism: Trissonchulus latispiculum (assembly GCA_030248195.1). Lineage (NCBI taxonomy): Eukaryota > Metazoa > Nematoda > Enoplea > Enoplida > Ironidae > Trissonchulus > Trissonchulus latispiculum. The sequence continues at coordinate 885 of JASAND010025833.1, forward strand.
GATCATTATTGAATCGACAAAAGGCCGGCACTTTATCAGTTCGTGGATGCAGGCTTTTCCCAGTATCGGCAGAATCCTTTCACAAATGAATCAAAGGGCATAACTGTGTAACCAACCAATTGTAGATTAGAAGCTCAAACGATACTTTGTTTTATTTATTCAAAATTACTACGAAATGTGAAGGACTATTTGGTTAATTTATACTCAATCGATACACCGTTCAATTTCATATTTTGTCAGCGCCAATTAGCTGAAGTTTATTGCTTTAAGCTAGAGATTAGGCCGAAACAATTTTGGCAAAACTGAGGCCATTTTGGGTTTTGTATTCATGGATTATCAATCTTTGTTCTTTTTGGAAAACTCACAACAGTGCGTCTCTTTGCATAGTTCCCTGATAGAGGCTTTACTTTTTCAACCAAGTAATCCATGAAGACACGCTGAAGCTTTGGATAGGACTGTATAGCACCCGAACCGACAGTACTGACAGTATTACGTCACAGCAGTAATCAATGACGACACGCAAAATTTCGAGAGGAGTACACGGGTACACCTCGTGCAGTCAAGATAAAATCTTTCTTCATCTAAAGGAAAATTTAGAATAATTAAAGAAGAAAAGAAAGTTGCACCACCACCGACTAAGTTTAAGCCTACGCGTAAGCCAATGCTAGAGCTTGAACCTAAGCCTAAGCCTAAGCCATCCTGTTAACTTAGGCTTAAATATACTCAGTGAATTCAAGATTTTAAAATTTTTTCTTCCTCTAATAATTGTAGTAATCCACCAATGAACCACAACAATTCTTTAATAGGGATCCATAGCTACAAGCCTAATAGGGACAGTAATCCATGGCGCTGCCAGCCAAAATTACCGTAATCCATAGCTCTGTGAGAGTGAAATGTGCCAAATCAATTTCGCTGCAAGACAAAAAGGCAGTAATCCATGAAGCCGATACCCCATTTTGGTTGCGCATCGATATATCAAAATCTAGCCAATGGATTCACTTAATTTTTGGTAGAATGAAAAGTCCCACTATTGCGGAGGGTAAATTCTCTTGGTTTGAGCTAAAATTTCTCGAGTTGGGAGAAATCTCAGTGCGAACTTGCGTAATTTTGTGTCACTGCACATTTGTCTAATTTTTTGGAGTATTAAGAGCTGTTGAGTCCAGTCTAAAAAATGTCCCTCGGCCAACATATCATCTATATCGCGACACAAAAAGAACTTCTGGCCGATTCTGCAGTCTTGAGAAATCTATGTTCAAAGTCGACACACTATTATATTTGAATTTCTGATTTAGATTTAATATGATTGTCCTGATCATTGCTGTTGGCTTAGTGGCTGGTGAGTGTCTTCGCTGTAGTTAGTTTGAACGGGAGATTAGAAGACTCTTATGGAAGGATTTTGATTAGGTTTACAGGATAAAATCAATCAGTTTGTAATTATTTATTTCTTTTTTCGACAAAGCATAACTCTGTTTGGAAAAACAATTTTTTAGGCGTATTTTCAACAAAAATACTTTAAATTCAGAATTTGGCGTTGCCGTTGAGTTTTTGAGAATTTGAATCCTAAAACCCTGATTTGGGCACCTTAACCCTTTAGGTAAAATTTAGTTTTTGTTGAGAGGAAAATTTTCGATTCCCTTGTTGGCGATATCAGCGAAGGGGAATGACATTTTCCCCATCCTTTTCCCGTTCTTACTTGAGGTCGTATGCTTTACGTATAATTTTGCAACAATGTTCTACCTGAAAATTCGATAACTGTAAAAGTAGATATTAGAACTTATTTACTGTGAGCGGAGCTAGAGTATGATTTCGCAAGATTCAGAGTGCTGTTAAATATCAGCAACTTCGAAAGGTTTAAATAATAAATGAATAATAATAATAAAATAAACGTAATAAGCGTAATAAGCTATAGTACGACCAAACATGTGTGTACAAAATGTGGCCGTAGATTAATCTTTAACTAACAATGTATGTATGTTGGAGTAAACCCCAACAATGTATGTGGTTTTAAAATGCTCAGGAACTCGAAATTTTGAAAATTCGGAAAAATCAAAAATTACTCGTGTCATTCACGGAAAATCGAAAATTCTTAGGTTTTCGCCCAATTTTTCGTAATCAAAATTTTGTTTCCACAATCGAATAGAGCTGGTGCCACTGCATATTTTTGATTCTACAACTTTTTCACGGGAAGTGCACGCAAATTCCGGAATTTTAAAATTTCGGATTTTAAACATTTTCTCCAATACCCACAATATGGATATCATTCGAAAGCTCTTGATGAGCTGAACAAATCTTGTAAAAGAACTAATGTCTGAAAATGCACCTACTTCCCGGAATTCACGAATTCCTGATTTCACTCTAGTTTTGAATTTTTTCGTGAATTCCGAGAACTGGGCTCGTTTCTGCTAGTTGATTCTATTAGAAAACTTGCTCAGCTCATCAGGAGCATTAAAATGATACTCATATTGTGGGGGTATTGGCGAAAATATTTTAAATCCGGAAAATGCTGTTTTCGCTAATTCCTGGAACTGAGTGCATTTTCAAGAGTTCATTCTATTACTAAAGTTATTCAGCGCGATAAGAGCTTTCAAATGATACCCATCTTGTGGATACTGGAGAAAATTTTCAAACTGCGGAAATTTTGAAACTCGGAATCCCCGGAATTGGGTGCATTTTCGTGAAAAACTTTTCAGAGCAAAAATATGCAGCGAGACCGGCTCTATTCGGTCGTGGAAACAAAATTTTGACTGCAATAAATTGGGCGAAAAACTAATTATCTTAGATTTTCCAGAAATGCAATCCGGAAATTTCGGTTTTTTCGAATTTTCCAAATCTCGGGCTCGCGAGGATTCTAAAAATATATATACTTTGTTGTGCTTTACTGCAAACGTTAATCTACTATAAACGGTCGACGTTTGTACACACATTTTTTGGTCGTACTATACTTTCCACGTCCGCTCTACTCAAGATCCGAAGCTCCGTTTTTTGATTCCCTCGTTTCTTCACATCTTTCAATTCCTGATGTCAACCTTTCAAAGTGCTATCCTGCTAATACTTTCCACTGTCAGTCAGTGGCTTTCGTGCCAGGCTATTGTTTTGTATCTTGATTAATTTCTAATTTATGTTTATGTTTAATATGTTTAATTTATTTTTAATTTATGTACTAATTTAGCATCCACAGCTCAGCTTGAAGGGCTGACTCAGAACCTTCCATTGGTCGGTGGTGGATCAGGTGGATTAGGTGGATTGACCCAAAATCTTCCGCTCGGAGGTTTACCATTGGTTGGAGGTCTGACCAATAATCTTCCATTGGTTGGTGGTCTGACCAATAATCTTCCATTAGCTGGTGGTTTGACTAATAATGTTCCATTAGCTGGAAGTCTCCTCAGAAAACGAAGATAGCCACGCCGTGTTATCGGCGGTTAAATTGTTGTGCTACAATACTTCAGTGATTTGAATAATTAAACGAAGTAATATATATACAGTGTGTTTTTGTTTGAACATACGAATTCACACTGAAAGCAGGACTAGTAGTAGTAGTAGTGGCTCTAAGCCATGTTTCCAGCTTTTGACATGGTTCTAATATGTAGAAGTTTGTAATTTCTACTACTGAGATGAATAGGGCTGGGATCTCAGATTCACTACATATTGAATGAATGTGTGTGAATAATAATAATGTGTGTGTGTAATGCGCACATGGACCATGAGTAGTCTTCAGCATAGAGGATCCTAGTAGTATACTATACTAATACGGGTTCTGGCTCACTTGGCTGCCTAGTCCTCTCCCGTTTGCCTGCTATTTCACCTTAAAATTCTAGTCAGCCTAATAAACCTAAGTAGTACAGTAAACTTCAACATCTTTATTTATTGTTATTTATTATTTATTTACTGTTCTCAAGCATTCGTCCTATGGCCTATTAAATCTTCGTTTGAACGATTCTCTCAGATGTTCACCCCCTCTCCTGCTGTCTGAAAGGCTTTTCTACCTGCCTCTAGTCCCAAACGACGTACAACAGGTACCAACCGATACCTCGCAGTAGACTTCCTATCCCATCTCCTTTCTGATACTTTGACCGGCGTAGAATCCAGAACCCTTCTGAACCAGGTGGAGGTGCCAGGCCTCAACGGTTTCGGGATGATATCTAGTCCTAATGGTTTTCTTGAAGTGTAGCTTAATGACTATATAGCCATACTCAAAATGTACAGTCCTACCAATGTGGTTGCTTATATAGATAGACTTTAATGGTTTTGATCACGTGTTTATTCACAGGGACGTAGTGAGGTTGAAAAGAATGTGATATCTCCATACTCATCACCTTTACAATCCCCAGTAGATTTTCGGTAGTTGCGCCCATTACCTGCTTTTTCACAATGTCACAATCAACTTGAAGGTAGTGAAAGTTAAGGTCAGGTGGACGTTGTGCGTAGAATTTCTTAGTCCTTGGCATTCGTACCATCTACTGGTTCAACACTGAATGTCTGAAAGTCAAAGCCAAGTATGCGTGCAATTGTAGGTGCAAATTGAACAAAACATAAGTTAGGTTTTTCAACATGTTCTTGGTTCTCGTATAAGTCCAAGTAGACCCGATCCATTTCCTAACTATAAACGAAACGTATAAGAGGTGACTCCTGACGTTCATTAAGAAAAGACTGAATGGTAATATTTATGGTGTTTATCAGGTCATGAAGGTTATAGTATCTCCGTCTGGGTATATTGCCAACTGCTCTCTCGTTTGCCTCAAATAGAACTACAATGAATGTGTCAGAATCAAGGGCTTTCTATGCGTGAGGATAAATGATGTCTACCATTGCAACCGACTACCTACCATAGAGATTTAGTGTATGAGCCAATTGATTCTCGAAGGTACCGTCACTTACAGTTAGATACAGATAATACTGTAATTTGCACATTATTTACATTTTATAAAAGCTTTATCAAAACAAAATACAACAAATATACAATAAACGCACTAACAAATACTTCTGTAATGGTGGATCCGAGAATAAAACTACTCTGTTCAGCACCAGTACCTAGGACTGGCGCAATGAACGTAACGCGAGGACTGCGAGTAGAGATCTTTAGTCCAGGCGGCTCATACTATGCTGACTAACCTCGACAGGGGGAGGGGATAAATTTCTTGGGACACCAACGGGACCCCTAATAGAAATCAGGGGACCCGCACAGAATGTAGACTCAGTTAAAGATTTATTCCGGGCTATTCCCAGAATCGACCCAGTTACCCCAACAGATAAAATACTAATTAGCAGAAATAATACTGGCTATTAAAATAACTAAGAGACAACTGGGCTGTTTACTTTGGCATAATACGAGGGGACAGGTAAGATAAAAACAAACACCTGCGCTACCCAAGGTGGGGGACAAAACAATGACAGTCGGCTACCCAACAGTACAATATTAGGGGCTAGCGAATAGCAAGGACAAGGGGAACAAAACAGAGGACACAAACAGTCAACACGGCACTTCACTAACAAGGGAACGCAAAATTAGGTCAACGCGATGCAAATTTGAGGAACGGAACTGAAAAGGTTTTAAGCGATGCGGGGGCGGCGAAAAAGTTAATGCAAACTTGAAAGAATGGACTGACGTCAATACAAACTAAGAAAGGGGAACGAGTGGGATGGGGATATCCAGCAATAAACGGGGGCGAGGGAATAAGGTATGGAAGGGAAGAATGACTTGTTGAAAAATGCGGAACTAGGAAAACAGGGACAACCCCGCAGAAAAGAAGGAGAGGGGGGTGGAGTTGAGTTAGAAGTTAAATATTATAATAAAAGGGGACTAGGTGGGATAGCTAAATTTAGTAAAAGGAGACAAAGAAGAAACTTTTAATTGTACAGAGAAACTCAATGGGAGGGCCCCCAAAATTTTTGTAACTGGACAGCACGAAACCGAAGAAAACTTCCAGCTGCCTGACGGTGGCGTGATTACAAAAGGAGATATTCTTATGCGTTCGTTTTTCGACAAGCCAACATAAATCGTATGATAAACTGTAGCGCTATGTTTAGCTCTTAAAATAGAGAAATTAAAGGTTAAAGATAAATTTTGAATTATGAGCATAATGATAGCACTACAAGTTATTCAAAATAGGATTTCACATACAAAACATCACAAAATTATTGGGCTTCCCAATAAAATTTTATGGTATTAGTGGCGGTGTGGAATATTTCCTTGATTTGAACTCAAATTATCCAAAAGTGGTGCCAACTTGACAAACGTTCTATCAAAAGTGTCCTTTTTGTAATGTCCACGACCGAACATAGCTAATAGTTTACCTTTCAAATTTGTGCACGTGATAATCAGTTGTTGAGGTTGATAGTGGTTAGAGTAGTCGGGTCGAAGCCGCTCTTCATATTATTGTCAATTTTTATGCCTAATTGATTTGAAGTTGAGTTGAATTTTTCCTTTGAAAAGGTTTGTTATTTCAAAATGTTATTGCAATTTCTTTGTAGTGCTTGACCTCTAAATCGTATATTTGCGTCTTTGAATTTTGCCGATTTTCTTTTGTTGAAGTAACCTTGAGCCACAGAGTTGGACTGTCGTCGCCTGCATTAGTTGGGTACAATAGACGGAGGAGTTTAGTCAGTCGTGTACACACTCGCTAACCTGAAATTCCAGTTGTATTATATATTTTTTGAGTTTAATAACCAAAATTACAGCGTTATGTTGAGCTGAAACATGAACTATACAATGTAATTTCAATGCACACAAATCTGGGAGAAGGAAATCGGTACCATGATATTTGGCAATTTTACCAGCAAATGATGAATACTACTTGATAGATTTGTACAACTCAGCACTTTACGATATTATTTTTCTCTTTCTGGGGACTTTGTATTCTCCTATTTTAATAGTTCAAATGTTTAAATCTACGAAATTTGTGAAAATGATGAAGACTTACCTTTTGAACATTTAGGGAAAAGTAACTTTTATCATGTTGGAAAGCTTATGAGAAGTTTTTCTACTAACTGAAACTATCGGTTAACTCATAGTGTCTACGATTGCAGTTGATAGACTCTGGTAGCAATCTAATGTTTTATCATCATTTCGTTACCAGTGTCTTAAGTGTGACCTTTCGTTGCAAAGTTACTGGTCTTTGATTTCATGCCAGTTCTTGTCACGACGTGTGCTTATACTTAACAAAATCAATATTGTTTGGTTCATTTTAAGCTGTCAAATGTTGCTTAAAATTCTGCATACTTCCTGCATATTTAGTGTTAGATACGTCTTAATAATTAATACATTTTCAAATCAGACCTTCCCCTATGTTCACTTTTGCAAACAGTCATTAGTCACTAAATGGAAGAAAGCATGCACCAGTTCAGCTTAATGTTTCAAAACCTTTCTACATTTTAGCAGTGTTTCTAACTAGAAATCCTAGTTCGTATTCAAGTTTAAACATGTTTTAACCTGCTGCTAGCGCTGATTACAAATTACTTATTGATTAATTGTTGGAATTTAGAGTTATCCACGGAACACCATTTTATTCTTATTTATTGCTTGACTCTTCAGTATAAAGTACGATCACAGCTAGCTCTTAATTCATTGCAAAATGCTACTTGCCCTATTCTATGCTGCTTTATTTGGAAACCATCTGTGCAAACGATGATAATGACTCTGTTAGGCTTATCATTTGCACTTCATTATCAGTATCAAGAGGAGTCATAGTTGTAACGGCTATTTCAAGCCGACCAACGTTCTTATTGGCTACTGAGTCCGTATCCAGCCGTGACCAGACGAGTGTATCCACACAAACGGATTCAACCACCAGTAAAGAAGCTGGAACCGATGCTATAAATGGTAAATTTGAAACCTCTTTTTCACCTGTACATATAACTTAGAGATTGATGCAGATTCAGATTTACACCGGTATTGATGAGTTTTGCTTTACCGTTCATTATACCAAGAGTATATAATAGCAAGAGTGGGAAGCTTAGCCCTTCCTAGTTGAAATGGCCTGCGAGATACTCGGCAGTTGGCACATTAAGGCCGAAATCTCGGGGGGGTCCCACTTACCATTGTTCAGCATGCGTTTATATGCGTTTGAACTAAAACGCATCTGATTGGCTAATCGCTTACCTCATGTCAAAATTATGTCTATAAGTGGACCCTCCCGAGATCTCAGGAAGGGTGCCGCATAGCGTTGTTAAGCGTGTGTTTATATGCGATTGAACTGAAATGTATTTGAGTGGCTACTTGGCTACCGTAATGCTCGTCAGTGCATTTCAGTTCGACCGCATATAAACACACGTTAACAATGCTAAGCGGGACCCCCCTGAGATCTCGGTTGGGTCCACTTATACACATAATTTTGACATGAGGTAAGCGATTAGCCAATCAGATGCGTTTTAGTTCAAACGCATATAACACATGCTGAACGATGGTAAGTGGGACCCCCCGAGATTTCGGCCTTAATGTGCCGAGCATCTTGCAGGCCATTTCCATTAGGTATTATACTTTTGATTATACCAAGAACCTATTCACACAAATTTGGAAGTAGCACTTACTGGAAAATATGGTATACAGCGTGTAATTCTATGTGGACGCAGCGTTCACAAAGACAAACTATGTGGCGCAATCTAAACTCCAATATGGCGCAATCCAAACTAAACCGAGAGCGTGGTATGCTTAGAATAGAGCGTGCTTTACACGTCTAAGCCTAAGCCATTTTTAATTAATTAGCTAATTAGCTAATCTCACCTTTTCCGCCGGAAAGGGGTATAATATTCTTATATATATATATATATATATATATATATATATATATATATATATATATATATATATATATATATATGAAAAGAAGATTGAAAAACCATGCAATTGCGCAAATGCATGATTATGCCATGAACTTGCTTAATGTGGTGATTCCTTTTGGAGACATCAACTTTGAACAATGGTTACTTATTCATTCCTTAAAGCTAAGAAGCCATTTTTATATTGAAATGGAGCTTAATATTTTTCTTTCTACTGAATTCAGTGAAGCGATCTTTTAGTTCTCAAAACTATTTGACTGCACATAATCTAATCAAAGTAATTTAATATTCCAGATTTTTTGCAGACTAAAGTAATGTTTTGTGAGGCGTCGGCCACACACTCGATTGCACTATCAAATAGCTGGGGACCCTATTTTAATTATTATAAAACCGCTCTTCGTTTGAAGGAAATAGCTAAAATGTATGCGCAACCTGGATTTTGCTTACTTTTCCCACCTTTGGCAAGCGACCACTTTAGCTAGAAATCAGCAATTAAGGCAACTAAAACAGGATCTGGGTATTTTTGTGTTAAACACATCTGCTGAGTGGCAACCCTCTAGCATGCATGCTAAATGCTCCACAGTCGCTGGAAAAAATTTGTTCGTGTTTTTGCAAAAATTACGTTTTTTATAGTGGCAGCGTACGGAATAACATTTAGAAGATAATAACACCACCGAATGATCGGCCTCGACGAGACTTTCAAATTGACACCCATAGTTTAATTTTACGTATTGCGTAGCTCAAGAGATGGCGGATTATTGGATTTCTGCAAAAATCACAAGTTTTCAACGACAAAATAAGAAAATTAGCTATATCTCAATATAGTGAAAAGCTAGAAAGTGCTTCTAAAAGCAAAAATGTAGAACTCAACAAGCTCTTTCGAATGAATACAATCATAGCTAAGCAGCTACTGTCTAATTGTTAAAAATCGGCAAAAACTGCCCTGGACGGAGACGTCGGAGTTTTGAAGCGGGACTGCGCGGAGGGTGTTAGAATCCTATTAAAAGAACTTATTTTGGAAAGTTTCATCAAATTTCATCTTGATTTGAAACGTCAACCAATAATATGTGCCCAAAAGGCACCACCTTAAGTGCATGGGTCGTTTATGCACTTGCGCAAATTCATAAACGTCCCATGCACTTAATCAAATTCATACGACGTTTTTTGAATTTAAGCAAATTCATATTAACTTGCTAAAATTCATACGGCGTTTTATGAATTTGCGCAAATTCATATGCACTTACTAAAATTCATGAAACGCCCAGTGAAATTACTAAAATTACTGAACTGTAAATGACTGAAACAACTACCGGTTTTCGATTTATATACCTTTTCGTTAGCTCAGCGTAAACATACACAGTAAGCCTACAACTTTAGCTTTCACAGATATTATCCAGAAGTAATCTAAACATAATCCATAAATAGGACACTATATAAACTGAACAAATATCGACAAATATCCGTTTACTATACAAGTGTCAATGAATTCTATAATGTCATAGGGCGTTTCATGAAATTGCGCAAATTCATAAAACGCCGTATGAATTGTAGCAAGTGCATATGAATGGCTGTGTGTCGTTTCTCCCACATTTTACTGTTGGAATTTGGGAGAACTATTAATCATTTGCCACTTGCATGATTTCTGCCCAATTAATTCTCCTTTTCTAACACTTCTACCGTATGCCTCTTTATACGTTCTTTGCAACAATGGATTAGTGATTATACTTCAATTTTGTGTGCACAAAAACAAAACTATCAAATTTCACAATTTTTATAAACTTATACAGTTACAATTTTTAAAGTTTTTAAAATTAATTCTTTGTGAATTTATGAGAATTTTAGTGATTTACGTTTGACTTTATGAGAATCTGTGGCATTTGATATTATTTTGTAAAACAATATACATTCACAGAATGTCGCTGATTATTAGAATCATTATTATCAAATATTAGAAAAGGCAAGAGCTCAAATATTTAAAACAATTTACATTCAATTTACAGACTCCTGTGACTAATTCACTAAATTGGACTTTTTTGAAAGTTTAGTTTAGATGAAACATTAGCCAAGAAAAACGTACAACTAACTACATAAACGTTACCAATTTTATTTGGAACTGACTTTAATTTGCTTTAACTTAAACCTTAAAATCTTATATTATATTTGAGCCGATTATATTTGAATATATATACCTTTTATGTATCACTGTGACCCTTAACTTCGTTAGCTCAGCGTAAACATACACAGTAAGCCTACAACTTTAGCTTTCACAGATATTATCCAGAAGTAATCTAAACATAATCCATAAATAGGACACTATATAAACTGAACAAATATCGACAAATATCCGTTTACTATACAAGTGTCAATGAATTCTATAATTTCATAGGGCGTTTCATGAATTTGCTGAAATTCATAAAACGTCGTACGAATTTGATTAGGTGCATGGGGCGTTTATGAATTTGCATGGTTTTTCAATCTTCATGCGACATATATATATATATATATATATATATATATGCTGGTAAAATTATGTCTCGTACTTCATCTTCCGCTTCATGCTCTGCATTTATGTTTATAGTATGCAGTACAATTGTTATAACTTCTGTGTATTAAACGTCACCTATGTTGATGTTCAGTTGCGTGCGTGTCAGCGTTCAATTTGTTAATGCTTAATCCAACCTGCCAAGTTCATGGAACTACGAATAATTATTGTTGCATTTCCGCAGACTATTAATACTAAGGTTATGAATACCTCATAATTTTTCACGAACGCAGTACTTCACATACAGCCACTTCCTTTATGGTTTCAAAAACTAACAAAAGAGAACAGATATACAAGTTATTTCCTGAACTTAAGTTTTTACATCACTGTGGCAACAAACAAATCGGATCAGAAGTATAGACCAAAAACAGCCCATTTGTGTTTCCCTGTAATCATAGAATGATATATCGTAACGCTAATTTTCTGGTAAGCATCAGTATTAATATGTAGTTTTCCCAATATTTTATACATTTTAGAAATCAATTCATCGGCTCTTAACAGATTTCATGCGAGATTGAACCACGGAGGGTCTTCGAACGAAAATATTTGCTCAAGTGCTGATACATCTAACACTAAACAATGGAACAACATTCGTGCTGTGGCAGGTAATACTCGCAACACTTACTAGATTTGAAACACATTGTTTATATTTTTAACTTGATTTCATTTCTCTCTGCATATCGATTTAGTATATGATACCTATATATTTTAATGGTTTACTTTTACATTTACTTCATTTTGGGTTATGTTTGCAGTTAATGTTTTGTAGAAGTCGCAAATCCACACGACGGAAGAGGAGCTGTATAACATGACATTGTAACTCAAACTAATCAAATCAGTAGCACCAACAGAAATCATTATGTCAATTCTGGTGTGAGCGAATCATCAACAATTGATCTACAGACAGAACTAGGACCAAGCCGTTTAACACAATAATTCACCTGAGCTATACAGGAATCCACGCACTAGCCTGGCTCGATATTAAAGAAAATTTAAGTGACATTTACGTCCTCTGCAGCCTCAACAAACTTGATTGACAACACGGTCGAGTCAGCAATAGAACAATTCATACAGAATATTGGAATGATTGTGTTAACCAAACCTGTGGCTCGTGTTTATTGTCTTTGGATAACATCAGTATGCCGACTACTCTACTACAACTTGTCCACACATTTTCCATGAATCTTGCCTGCGGAAGTGGACAAATCGTGTACGAAACTGTCCACAATGCCGTATTATTATAAACTGCTATTATGATTGAAATGGAAATAAAGATAAAATAGCAGTACGTTTTTAACTATATTTAAGACATCCACTTTGCTATAACATTTTGTGTCGCGCAATCTCAAAACTAAGCATATCATACCCTGATTTTGTTTTTTTCAGAACAAAGCCAAACAACTAGCATCTGAAGAATATGAATAGGTAGAAAATGATTTTTTACAATGGCTTAGCAATCCGGAAGACCAGTTTATCCGTTATATGAAGATTTCTTCATTAATCGATGTCGTCGAGTTGTTGATACATTCAGACTAACCGTCGATGAAGCTGTTACCATGTTGTTGGATAAGTACCAATACGTATGATACCAAGATAACTCTGTTCTTCCTGAAACGCTGGCAGCAATGTTCACAGCTTATACTCAATACGACTTGACACTAAACAGACAAAGCAAATGCATTAAACTTTTTATCTTATATTTTAATATATTATCTCTGTAACTCCACACTTTTAGTTGTAAGATTCGAATGTTGTATAAATCCCTCGTCATTACCTAGCATGAATATCAAAAGGCGATGCCGGGTACGCTGAGGATAACGGTGTTCCGGCTAGAACACAGCAGGCATAGCGGGTGTGGATGAGGATCGTGACCTCCATAACCAACAAGTCCAAAGCTAGTGGAAAGAAATCATAGTCTTCCAAAGTGTGGATTGCAGGTTCTTGACTTTGTTCACATCGCCGACGGTTCTGATAGTAGTGACGACGGTGAACATGTCATCCGCCAGTAATTTCCACATCACACGACCCGACAATGTTTCCACTTTTCATGATCTCCCATCTTCCCAGTAAACCGGATTTTACCCCACACTCGAAATTTGGTTGGTGGGAGATTTAACGGGGAAGCTTACTCTACAAACACAGTCAATCGCGAACGTAAGTCTCTACCAATTAAAGCTCGGGCAGGAGTTACTTTGGAAACGGCATGTGTGTTGACCGATAGGGTGCAGAAACGATTGAATCTGTCTTGGTAAGTTTATTCGGCTGGCCTTGTTCTTTCGAAGAAATGTCCTTACAGTAAACACCATCCGCTCAGCTAGACCATTCGACTGGGTATGGTATGATGGGTAAAATATTTGACGAATTCCAGTTTTAAGGCAATAGTCGTTCAATGCGTTGGACGGAAATGGAGGTCTATTGTCGGAGACCACCACTTCTGAGAATCCAATGCGTTCGAAGATGGATGCTAAAGCCAGAATGGTAAACTCCGCAGTCGTAGATACTAGTGGCAGGACTTCGACCCACTTTGTCGCACTGTCGAGAAGAGCCAACAGATTGTTGCCATAGGCATAAGCAAATTCGATATGGCGTCTTTCCTAAGGTTTGGATTGCGGCCACAAGCGGAAGTGACTTACGAATTTGATATAGAAAACCAAACCATCATTCTTTTTCCTCAAGGGTAGCATCATGATGGTCTTCGTCTTCAGATACATTTGAGACATATTCATTCGGGACGTATCTAATCTTTGAGGACTCAGGCTTTTGACGAAAAGAAGGGCTTGGTCTTACTTTGCATTTTAGTTACTGTTCTGAAGTCTCTGATTAGTTCGGCAGACCACTGCCAGATATATTGAACGACATGAACTTTGCCGTTTGGTTGGATTCCTGGAATTGAGCAATTCTTAATGTTGTTCTTTTCGCTTGAACTAGCAATTGAAACGGCTCCGTTCAAGGTGAGAGCATTATTCAGCCAGCAGGCAATGTTGTATCTTATTGTCAGATAAACCAGATACGAATCGGTCACGGACGGATCATGTCGTCAAGAGTTTGCAAAAGTAGCAAACTTCGATCTTTTTCGCCAAATAGCAACTTAGGAAGGAAATCGTTTAGACTGTGAGAGCCAGTTTGGATAGTTTGATGGAACTTTCGGAATCCAATTCAACTTTTAATCTTATATTTCAGTATCTTTAATCTGCTGCAGCACAACAATTCCCACAGAAACAGTGATAATTTTCATACAATTAGGTTGTAATTTTTACAGTGTGAAGGGCTGTCTATTATTGATATTGTCAGTAAATTCTAAGTTATTTGCTCCAACTATTAAAATGTGCAATTTTTAAAAAGTTATTTTTTCAGTGTTCAGTTATTATTTAAAAATTTTCTTTTCAGCATGTCTGGAACTAGCAGTGTTAGCGCCAATAGTAGCAGCCAAATCATAGCTAGCGTCTGTGGAGTTCTTGAAAAGTTTTATGAATTACACTTGCACTTGTAGCTCGCACTAGTTTTGCGAGTACTAGCATACTAGCACTCGCGAATCGCATACTAGTGAACTTTTTATAAAATTGCTCCCAGGACTATACAGATGATTCTGGCTTTCTAAAAAACATTATGTTACACGAATTGTTTCGGAGAGAACAAATTTTATAATAAAAATAAAAATTTTATAGAGCAACACGGAAAGGCTTTATCTAAAAGTTGTAACACAAATTCTTTTCCGTAAGTACCTAAATCACAAAATTAAAAGCTAAATCCTGTTGTGCCTACTCTGATTGATTTTGATGGTAGTAAAGTAAAATGTAACGAGGACATCTGACTACATGGTTATGAGCTCCGTGGTTTAATTCTTGACTCCACCATTAAGTTATACCTTCAACCGAAATTTGTTGAGGTTAGAGAGTTTCAGCAAAGCACTGCTTGAAACTATGCTAATCCCTTAAGCTGTAACGTAGGAAAATGACAGCTTTCAGATCTTGTGTACAATAGGTTCTGTGTGCCACGAGTGTTCAGGTTAAATGTTGCACAAAATTTTAGATTCAGTCTTTAGTCAGTTATGGTAAGCAGTGGCCATAAAGACGTCAAAGCCCTTCACAGTGCAGCATATGTTTCAATAATTTGTGATGAGGTTAGAATTTTTGTTTCGGATTATCAAACGCTTTTAAAAAATTTTGTACCAATGTGAAGGTTGAAAAAGTTTTAACTGATTTTCTGCACAAACACGATACATTTCGGATCGGCCTTCCGTTCCTAAATCTATGTTGGCATTTTAATAAAAAGTGTGGCACTTGTACAGCACCGTACCCCCCTTGAATAACGGATGGATAATGGATGGTTAAAATTTAAAATACTCTGACCACCTGGTGTTACACCATAATAAGTACTACACTACTTTTCTATGTCATAGTGCGTACTATACACTTCGTGATTTCTACATCTCTTGCTGCCTTTGCCTCAGTGATACCTCAAGGTAATATTTGATGGCCCAGAAAAAACTTATCCTACCTGGATAATTGAGGAGGTCATTTTAGTTTCAGTTTCAGTTTCAGTCATCGATCCAGAATAGCATAAAAGTGATAGTTTCAGCAAGAGTGCATAATGCATAAGAGTATGACAGCTGGCATATTCTATGTATTTATCAGCTTGACCCATCCTCTGTACGCTAGCAGCTGACTCCACCGCCCCCGCAAATTTGTACCCAGTCCAAACGAGGGTACGCTTACTCGCGCTATTATGCTTGTGTGCTTAATCTCGAAAACACAAGCACAACGTGCAAAAGTTTTGTGACTGTTTCGAACCGCGCAGAGCGTGCAAATTTTTGAAGTTAAGGATCCAAATTGTGGGTGGAGGTCAGCGTGCAGAGCAGACATGTGCAGGAGGGGAAGTTCTGGGGGGGGGGGGGGTGAAGGGCGGCCGAAGGCCGTCGAAAAACCGGGTTTTTCCGGTTTTTTACCGGAAAAATCCGGATTCTGGAGGGGGTGAGGGACCCCTCTGGGGGGGGGTCAGTTCAGGTCTTGGGGGAGGGGGTGAAACCCCCAAGCACACGTATGGTGCAGAGATGGATCAAGCTGATAATACAGAGAGTATAGCAGCTGTCATACTCTTATGTATTATGTACTCTTGGTTTCAGGTTTAGTTTCAGTTTAGGGAGTCTCCAGACCAGCTCACCGTAAAGACACAATGTAGGATGTGTGAACATTGCAGTTCTTCACTTCACACTTCCCAGTTTGAGCAAGCTGAATGTTTACTATTTACTCAGTTTTGACTGTTTAACTTTGTCCCGCATTACAATACAAGGCTGGCATTCAAATATACCGGTTATAACAAATTTATGGTACAGTAGGCATAACGCCACAAACGGAGGTCTCACTCCCATAACACCGCTATAGCGCTCTGCCTACACTGACGAATGACACTTCGTTTAACGTAGTAGTTACATCAACAGTACATAGTATAAGGGTATGCTTTCGGGGTGGGGGGTGTGCGCCCTTTGAAACGAGCATCTCTTATCCACTTCCATAATTTGCAGATGTTAGGGCAAGAATTGCATAATCTTTTTATTGTACAGAGAGCGCCAATGACTTAGAGGTACGTGCTCTTCCTTCCAGACTCCGCAGTGTAGTGATAGCATGCCTGACTGCAACCCGGGAGGTACATGGTTTGATTCCCGGCCGAGCTAAATCGTTACACTATTATGTACTCTTGGCTACGCTTAGGTGATGACTATGTTTGGTGCTCAAGAACATACAGTTAGTTCATACATTAACACGGAGTCCGATTATGGGGGTTTCTGTCCCGACTTCGGCGAGGAGTCTACCCCAGACATTTGCAGAAGGGGAGATTCTGGGGGGGGGGGGAAGCCGGCGGCCGAAAGCCTGAAAAATCCGGATTCTGGGGGTTAGGGGTGAGGAACCCCTCTGGGGGGGTGAGGAACCCCTCTGGGTGGGGGTGAGGGACCCCCTCTGGGGGGTGAGCTCCAGGTCTGGGAGGGGGGGGGTGAAACCCCTCCAAGCACACGTATGGTACCCACCTGCATATCTATCTGCCTACTTACTTGCCTACCCATCTAACCTGCCTATCTCGCTCATCGATTTAACTATGTAACTTCATTTAACACTAACCTAACCTAATCCATCTAGCCCGGCGCATGCTATGTTTTTAGTTTTTGCTTTTATTCATTTTTTGGTATTTTTGTTTGAAACCTCTTCTTCTTCTTTATCTTGAGACCAGTAGCATACAATATTATTTGTCCAAGGCGCTGTCGTCACCCCGTCAGCTAGTACTTTGCGTTTTGGATATACGTAGGATTTTTATCTCGCCTAACGGCGAGATAGCTGTTATCGTTTCTAGCTCAAAATGAACTGCACATCCTTATTACTAAATTTCACCAATATGCTCAGTACTGACATCGCTAACAGTTGGCGTTTTTGTGTTAAGGGGGCCTTCAAAGCTGTGAACTTTGAGTGGAAAATCTTTTCGTCTTTCAACTTTAAAATTTCAGCATCTCAATTCTAGATTGATTCGCATTGAATTTCTAGACAGGTGGGTGCTGTTTCCTGCAACATTAATTTAGGGAGGAATCATTTTCACCTGTACCCCTTTGGTTGGAATAAACTTTCTGAATATTCACGCGTAATATGAACACGGTCTTTCATCAAAAAGCAATATGTATGTGTAGAAACACAACAAACAGGTAAATAGACCCACATGAGGTTAAGGTTACCGCATCGAATTTACTTGTTCATTTTTCTTATCTTTATGTAATAAAATAGGCTAGCGCTGAGGGTTAATTTTAGCAATATTATTTCGCTTAAGCCTTTAGAGCACTGGTTTTAAACGTCTTTTCGGCTTTCCAGGGGATTTCAGCCTCCAACCCACAGATTAGCCCTAAGTTATTACAATTACAAATCCTTCTGCTTTAACTGTCTTTGTTCTATACTGTTTCCGCTGCCTCTTCTTCAGGTATAAGAGTATTGTAGCTTATGTTCACTCCTTGTAGTTTAACCAGGAATAGTCAAGATTATATGATTCGTCAAAAAGTATTACTCGCCCAACCCAACTGCTATTCTATAAATGGGCCTCTAGCCTTGGGCTTCTGAAATCACAACTCCCTATAATTATCTAAGTACATTGAATGGGATAACTTTCCCTTATGGAGTCACTATCTAGAGTTCAAAATTCCCTATGAAAAGGCAAGGCGTAAGAATTAGTTTCTATTACGTTTTAGGTCACTTTAACGATTCAATACAGAAATAAAACAAGGACTCTGTGAAAGATGCAGTTCTAGACGGATTACAATTAACAATTACCCAACTCGTACATATAGCAGAATATCAAAATACAATCCACTATCAGAATTATCAATTTATGGACAGATACGACAGGGCGGTAAGCACACAAATTCAAAACGCTATTACTCTCAAGCTTTACAGAAGAATTAGATCAATACCGATTCGACAATTGCCACTCCACTGAGCTTCCCAAAGTTTAACCTTACCAAAGAACTCCAAATTGACTGATGACCAAAATAGAAATAGAATAGGTTGAGCTTAGACAAAATCTCAAATTCCAGTACTGGGTCCTTGCTAAGTTATTGGGTGACAGACGACTTCCAAAAGGAAAAATATGACACTTCAACAGTAGTTCTCGTACAGCCGCAGGCACTATAAGGCCAATAGAAGACAACCAGAAGAAACTTGTTACAACCGACCGGTCAGCTCCGAGTCTGCCCCAAGACTGACTGCTTGGAGAAAAACAAGATTAGTTCTGGGTTATTCACCCAGCGTTTCAGTCTTTGTTCTGCCAGTACCTGTCAGTCAGCATTTGCCGGTGTTTCTTACAAGTCTTTATCGAAAACGGCCATAATTTTCTGATGAAAGAAAAATTTGCATCTTATCTCTTTAGGTGGTTTGCTAAGGGGTTTACCTGGGGTTACCTGGGGACGAAAAACTCCCCAGGTAAGCAATTTCTAATCTTTCCAGCAAATATTTTTCTGTTCAATTTTCACATTAATCAGCGACCGACCCCACAAAAGGAAACAAACAGGAAATTTCCGCGTACAATCAAAGCTACTGAGGAGGGGGGTCACAATCACGGATGGAAACCAAATTATTACTAATTATTACTAAAATATTACGACTAACCATTATCAAAATCATATCAAAATCAGTACAAAAGCCTTAAACAACAAACAAACAAACAACCGACCAAACAAATAACTCTATGCGTTTTTGATTCAGTTATTCAAACAGTGATTCAAACAGTTCTCTGACAATCTCCACAGTTCTTTGACAATCTCCTAGCCTCATAGGTCAACCTTAGAATCCGAAACACAGATATGGGCCCAAGAGTCCACAAAATATACAGACAAATAACTGACAAAACAACAAACAAACAAACAACCGACCAAACAAATAACTCTATGCGTTTTTGATTCAGTTATTCAAACAGTGATTCAAACAGTTCTCTGACAATCTCCACAGTTCTTTGACAATCTCCTAGCCTCATAGGTCAACCTTAGAATCCGAAACACAGATATGGGCC
This sequence comes from Trissonchulus latispiculum, assembly GCA_030248195.1. Lineage (NCBI taxonomy): Eukaryota > Metazoa > Nematoda > Enoplea > Enoplida > Ironidae > Trissonchulus > Trissonchulus latispiculum. The sequence continues at coordinate 20,734 of JASAND010025833.1, forward strand.
CAAGAGTCCACAAAATATACAGACAAATAACTGACAAAACGTAGGCTACCCATCACATTTATGTTAAATCTTAATATTAGCTTAATATATATATATATATATATATATATATATATATATATATATATATATATATATATATATATATATATATATATATATATATATATATATATATATATATATATATATATATATATAGGCTGCAAAAAAGGAATGCTATGTATACAACTACTTCAGTGTAAGAGGGTGAACTGAAATTGACTTTGAGTAACATGCCGAAAATGCTCGAATCGAAACAGCTCAGAATCCAATCCACGAGATTTATAGCCAGTGCCAAAGTGAAATGAAATGAGTGCCCATTGAATTGTGAGTTGTGGCAGGCAGCTCGTAGAAACGCATAACATACATGGATTGAAACGCCATTCTGTAGATATATCATCGGCGAGATGATGCCCCTTTTAGGGGCCCACTTGGTACGGTACATAGACATGACCTCATTTGCATAGCAATTTTTGGTAAAAATCGTTTAGGGGTCTACCCTTTTTTGTCGGTCCCAGGGGGTATGCATCCCCCATACCTCCCACGTTATCCTATGAGTTAGTTGCGAAGGATATATTACATAGTCTGCATGATTTAGATTCAGCATGATTTCCCTGATTATTGCTGTCAGTTTAGTAGCTGGTGAGTATATAGCCACTTTAATGCAAGTTATTCTAATGATTGTTGACACGTTCACAGATCTTCACAGAGTTGTATGCGGGCCGCGGGTACCCGCGGGTACCCGCGGGGCGGGGCGGGGCGGGCCGAATTTTACTACCCGCGCGGGGGCGGATGCGGGCCGATTTTGGGCTACTTTCATGGGGATAATTTTGCTTTCTAGAGATTTCATACATACCGAATTATATACAAAAGAAGGCAATATTTCAGATTTTTAAACCCTATTTGACTTCGTTATGCCATTCGACACCTTCAGCATGTACTATATTACTCAGTTTGCATTATCAATCAGCGTACTATTGAGTAATACAGTAGAGTGTAGAGTAAACATATAAACCAGTGAAAACTACAGGTTTTATTTGTATACTGAATATATACAAGTCTAGCTTGTAATCCATTAGACCAGAGTATCTTCTGTGAAAAATATCAACAATGTATTGCAGAAATAAGTCGAAACGTACAAAAGCCAATCCTGTGGTTTCTACTGGAACGTTTGTGAGTGTTTAGCACTGAAAGTGGGGGTAGCATATTTGCCGAAATATTAGTTTTAAAAGCTTTAACGCCTGTTTTCATTGGCGCAGAAACTGAATTTTTGATTTAATTTCGGAAATTCGTGCTTTTGCACATAAATAAATATAAATCCATGATAACTTCTTACTGAAGACTTTAATTCATCTAACTTTCAGTCACAACTTCTTGCTGAAGACTAATTTATTTAAGGTCAATTACAGCCGAACGAAGTTTCACAGCATAGGGCGTTATGGAGAAAATTGTCTGTGATTGCTGCGGCGTCGCAGCTTTGGCGCTTTCAATACCAATTTTTATTTTCCTACAATTAATAGCTGGTTAATTAAGCTTGTCAAGTGCTGAAAGAAACTCGCTGTCAAGGATAATTGCGTCAAACATTTGCGTAAAAATGAGCAAAAACAAAAGTATAAATGATACAGGAATAATTCCCTCCTCCTGTACACACTAAAAGCCGCATGAATATTTTGCTTTGCACACTAAAAATTTTTTCTCTGTAAATTAACATGCTAAAGCTAGCCTGACCCAAGGGTGGGTCAGTAGTTTGCCAGTAGGAATCGAACTGACCACCGATGGCTCAGTAGTACTGAACGTGTTAAGGAAAGCTAGGCTTTTATTACCACTTTAGGAACAGTAATTTGGTAGACAACTAAGTTCAAATTAAACGGACAGAAAAATTTGCCCGATCCGGAAGTATCTTTCAAAATACATCAGTTTTGGTGTTCAGGTACTAAATAGGTAGCAATTTGTATGTGCGGGTACCTGCGGGCCGGTTTACGCGTGTGCGGGCCGCGGGCCGGAGTGTTGTGCGGGCTGCGTTGAATGAGGTGCGGGCTGCGGGCCGGGCGCGGGCCGCAAAAATCGGCCCGCATACAACTCTGGATCTTCATTGGAGGATTCCCACGGCAAGCTTTAAATGAAAGACGGCAGTGTGAGCCAGCGAGCGTCCATGCTAAGGAAGAGTTCAGTTAAATTCCGCTCGCAACTTATGAATCAAATTAGTAACAGAATTGTTGCAATTTGCAATTACATTTGCCAACTAGTTAATTACATTATATATATTGACTTAATTGAGAACTAATGTGTAAATTAATTGGTTAGTGTTAATTAATTTAGCATCCACAGCTCAGCTTGAAGGACTGGCCCAGAACGTCCCACCTGTTGGCGGAATCGAATTGAGCGGATTAACCCAAAATGTTCCACTTGTGGGCGACTTGCCTTTGGTAGGCGACGCTCTCGGTCTTCCACTTCTGTCAAGAAAACGAAGACTGTCGGGAAATGCGAAATCGCTGCTACGCTGAACTGTTATACAAGTAGTGTCTGTCTGTCTACACTAGGACCAATGATTTGAGTAAACGATTAAGAACAGCGTGCTTTTGGGTTTTTTTGTAACGACATTATTTCCAAATTTTTTTCTTTTCTCATGCTTTTTCTTTTCTCTCTCTCTCTCTCTTTTCTCCAAATTCCAAATTCTCATGCTTCCACCTGTAGATTATGGTATCAAACTGGCTGGAAAGCGGGCATGCACCGGTTCGACACCGTACTCTTCCTTAATGTAAATGGCCTGTCGCATTCTCGGTACATTAAGACCGAAATCTCGGGCCTTGGGTGGGGTCACGAATTAGGATGCTATGATTGGCTAATCGCCTGCCTTATGTCAAATTTATGTGTATATTGTGAGATCCCGAACTGAAATGCATTTGATTGGCTACTTAGCTACCGTAACCCTCATATAGGGATTTCAGTAGCAGAAACTCTTGATAACACGGATCAACTGTACGCATCGTTTAATGCAGAACCTATTGCAAAATGCACCGTTAAATAGTGCCAACCTTGCGTCGGCCGGCATCCTGTTTCGATCTTGAGTTGTTTTTGACCAACCTTTACGGGACCAGTTTCCTGGCTTACCATTTTGCACCTTCGGGTGATGATCATCATATTGTGATGTCAAATGCAGCAAACAAACATGACTCCTGTCACTCGGTATGTCACCGGTCAACAAGACTACTGAGTTGTCGAGAATTGTTTCCCAACATACCAGAATATACAGAACACCTAGATTTGCACGTGAAATAATAGGATCCAATCTAATTTCTTTGAACTTTTTGAATCTACATATTTCATTTAAACAGAAGCTTATTTTTGTAGACAGCGGTAGCTTTCAGAAAATTATGAGGATCACATAAACCGACAATTAGTATGACTAGAAAGGCACTTAGCAATTGTAAAAAGCAGCAGCGAAGCTCTAGCTGCATTTCTGTGAAAAGGTTGAAATCAGGCATTGGATTGAAAGATGTGAAGAAAAGTGTCCAACTCAAGCGGGGAACGAAGCATGAGTTTGCATTTGATGAAACAAGATTTTGCACAAACTAAGTATATAGCAACAGTCTATCAACAAGCTGTCAGTTTAGATTACCACATTCAGTCATCAAAGGTCTATTTTCCCGGCTCAACAGACTTGGCTCGACGCAGCGAGGGCTTGCTGGAGTTGCGTCGGTCCGGCTGTCGCGGTGCGTGCAGCGAACGCTGACGTCGCGGCGGTGTACGCGGAAGCGGAGATCGCTGCTTCCGGGTGCCACCTTCGCCCCCCGCTTTGTCCGGGATCGGCTGTGCGGGCGATTTCTTCCAGTCGTATTTGGTCAGGTCCAGATTTGCCTGATTTTCCAGTCGCTTTAGGGCCCTTTTCATAGCCTCCTCTTCCGACAACCGTTGACCGTTTTCGTCGTGAGTATCGACTTCGATTTCGATTTCTCGCTCAACCAGTCGTCGTTTCCGGCCACCTGACGGTTCCTCCACGTTGCTGTGGGAGCGGTCTTCAGTGCTGTACTCTTGCGAAGAGGTTATTCGACCCTGTGAATCGACTCTGTAATAGAAAAATGTGAATTGTAAATCCCGATTTCGGAAAAGTCCGAATCAACTCTGTATTACCATAGCTGATGGTCAGAATGTAGAAAGCAGTGGCAAAAAGTGTACCACAAAAATAAAGGTGTCATCTTAGTGTAAACGTTTTAAAGTAGGGGTAAACATAGTGTCAATTTGAACGTTTACGCGATTTTATTTTTGACGCAATTCCAAAACAGAAAATTTTACAGCAACATGATTTGGCAAGATTTAGTCAGATTCTTGCAACTGTTGATTGTCTAAGAAAATGTTTTGGGAGAACTGTTAGATGTTAGTGTTAGTTATGTTGAGCGATAGGATCATCTTTTGGATTGAGATCGATAGCTGCACTTATATTCCGAATTGATTCTAGTGATTATGATTCAGAGTTTAGTTGCACTCTGGCTTGGAATCGTCATGCTAAAAGTTTGAGCGAATTATAAAGATATAACTAACGATGTAAATAACAAAATCGGAATTCAGTGGTAATAAAAATTGCAATAACATGAAAAATAGAAAATATATAATAAAATTGGTGTAGAACCATATAATTATATAATCCTAAGTTTTTTCTTAAAAACCTCCTACTTATTTATTATTATTATCACAACCTTTCCGCTTTTAGGATCATTTTCTTGTCCTGATCATCCGTGAGTTGGCTTTTATCTTTGGACTGTTCTGGAAACTGATCACTGATACTTGACGTGTTCATGGCTGACGATTTGGCCGCGGGCAAACTGGGTTTTCGACCTTTTTTGGGTCGACTTTGTGATCCCGCTGCAGGGGCGTGCCCATGGTATGCAAAAGTTTCTGGTTCTATAAATTGATAGAAGGCAGTTTGATTCATAGGTTGAGCATTTACTGAAGCATTTTGTGCCTATTAAATCATCAAGAAAATGAAGTAAACGCGGGCTGGCAGGCGGATCCGGAAGGTAACTGCAATTCATTAAAGCAAATTGAAATAATGAATTACCTGCAGTTTGCTGAAGTAAAGCTGTAGTCCGATGGGAGCGTTTGCAATACTTGGATATATATATATATATATATATATATATATATATATATATATATAATGCAAAATAAAATTATTTGTATCGTATCGCCATACCATATTTCTTAGCCTTCTGTTTCCACTGACGCAGACTGCGTTTGTAGCGCACCAATTCCATAACTATTTCCACAATGAAGAGTAGCACACTGAGACAGCTGAAGAACAGGAATCCGCCATAGGCCGCTCTGTGATGGGACAAATAACCCACCGTTAAAGCGCCACTGGTATACAGTCCCTGGTTCGCGTTATGATAGTAGTAGGGATGCTGTGGTGGCTGAAACAAAATAATAATAATAATAATAATAATAATAATAATAATAATAATAATAATAATAATAATAATAATAATAATAATAATAATAATAATAATAATAACGCAATACAGAATTTCTTTCCAGCCGAAAGTTTTCACTACTATTTACAAGATGTTTGGTGCAAAATCTGTAGTCACGGATTTTGTGCAGTTTTAAAATTATCTCAAAAGATGACATATTAGAGTCGAAAACAACTTGTGCCTCCTGCCCAAACGTTTCTTTGTGTCTGAAGCCGCCAAATTTCAAATACCTTCGAATCGAACTTAAAAATTTCATGTCGACACCTTCAAATAGTCCATGCACACAAAGCGAATCTTGTTTGTGGAAGAACTATCAAAAGGCTGTTGTGGCAATATTAAGTTTTACTTTGCACGGACCCAACCCATGTGGCAATGCATAAACATGAAGATACACAAACTCCAAGATCGTAACACTTAAGTGATCCGCTTAACTCGCATACTTTTTATAAGTTTATAAGAACCATTCAATTATCTACAAAGTTTTCAATTTTTTAAATTAATTAGTATTTATTTCTACTTTACCCCATAGGGATGAGGTGGTGGAATATGGTGACCCTTGGAAGCTTTGTTCAACTGTGGATTAGAAACGGATTTTGACACAACAATTCCCGCCAAAATAATGGCAATCCCATGCAAGCCTGCCCACAGGGCAGAGCTGATCAGAATGAACAAACTGTAGGGCGGAAATACGGCCGGCAGTTGGCTGGGCTTTTTGGGCGGATGCAGTTTGGCAATGTGCCAAAACTTGACCACGGTCAAGACTCCCGAATAGGTTAGGCCCCCGCTGGCCACAAAAACCTGAAAGGAGTGGCCCATGATGAACCCACTGCCCCCCGCCAGAAAGCAAAGGGCGCCCAAATGGGCCACCGTGAGACAGAGCAGAATCCAGCTGCGAAATCGAACCGCAAACAGTCGAGCCTTCAGCTTCAACTTTTGCTGGAATGTGAGAAAGGGGTTGTCGAGCTCGTCATAAAGCTTAGACTTGACCTCCTCGTCGCCGCGAAGAGTGGTCGAAATGGACTGCTGTAGCTTTTGTGACATTGTTGAAGGCATCGTGAAATATAGTTGTAATCAGCTGTCACGCTATGGATTGCCGTTTATGGGATGAAATCGCAAGGAGACTTTTATATTTTATGTTTTTCAAATTTCAACTTGATTCTGAGCGTCTGATAAAATTATGCTAGCTGAAAATCTTGAATTATATTTTTATCTTTTGCTGCCATCCAATGCTTTTGCTTTTTCAAAATAATTGCTTGAAACCGTATCACAAACTAACTTTAAAATTTAACATTTAAATTATAAACTTTACAACGGAAAATTTAGAATTGCAGGGAGGCAGAAAGTAAGTCTACAAAATTTAGAAGTTGTTATCCTTGATATCGTATCAGAAAACGAATCAACACTAAATTTAAATTTAACTCAAAGGGTCAAAAATTTCAAAGACCTTTGACACCTCTGACTGTTCAAGCAGAAGCTGAAAAGTTGCCACCAGATGTAACTGCAATTTGTACTAGCTTCTGTTTAAATTTAAATTTTAAATTTAAATTTTAAATTTTGTTTAAATTGCTTCTGTTTACCTGTAAACAATTAGTAGTTTTAGGTTCATGTGTGCTCTAACCAGACTGTACCAATGCAGTAAAACGAAGCGTGTGAACCGGAAAAGTACGGTAGTCGAAGGTAGCTAGACACTGAAATTATGAATACTGTTTGTTATGCTTAGAGTTTTAACCACCAACCCTCGCTCAATTACTGGTAAAGAGAAGTAAAGCACGGCTCATTTTACAGGAAACAAAAGAATGTGTACAGTAAAAGAAGTTTAAAATTAAGGGGGGGGTCCACCATGAAAAATTTTATGGTCACGGATTTTGCTCATTTTCACACAAAATGTTGTCACATATGTCCTGCATATCGAGTTTCAATTTCGAGTAGTTTCGTTCAGTACTTAACGAGTAACCTGCTATTAATTGCATGCAATTTGAAAACAAGTAAAAACGGCGGTGCCGCAGCAAATAAAGGCACTTTACACCTGAACTTCCTTGAGAATGGACCTTCATTCAGTTGTATGTTTGTTATCTGATGCAAACAAAGAAGTTAGGGTAGCTTTGAATGGGAAAACTTTTCTTTATTATTTTATTTAGTGATTTTAGGGAGTAGCACCGGCGCCGGAAAGCCTTGAAAACGAAAATCATTTAACGGCCGATAACTTGAATTTGGTGCATTTTCGGGCAATAGTCCAAGAAGAAAAAATGTTCAGGACAATGAGAGCTTTTGATTGATATAAAACTTAACATATTTCGAAAAATTTGAAAAATCGCTATTTTTGAGATTATGGTTGTCAGACCCCCATATTTAACCCCAGCGACCAACTGGGTGCACTATCCTGCACCATTTGTGCCCAAACTCGACCTAAAGTCATCAATAATGGTGCGTAAACAGATAGTCTAACATTTTATAGGTCTGTGTTGCCATAGCTCTATGTTATTTGCCAAAAAACGGGAATTTTCAAAATTTTGCTAAAAATTGAGATTTCTGCGCCAGAGAAATCTCGAAATCGAACAAAGTTAACCAGAATCAATTGGTATCGTTCGAATTGTCTTGTCATAAGCTGTGATTTGTAGGAAGTAGAATTTTTAATTAGGCCTTACAGCTTTCAGAATATTTCATCAAAGTTGCTGACCCCCAATTCCAACGTTGCAAAACAGTCAAATTTGGCTGTTCGCAAACTTAAAAAAATTAATTAAAAATTTTTGAAGCCTAAATTAAAATTCTGCTTCCTACAAATCACCCTTCTAGATCGTATTTATGATATAAGATGGACGTTGAAGTGATCCGTTTTGTCGTTGGCGAGATTTCTCTGGCGCACAAAAAAAATCACCACTTTTTCCGTTTCCTATGTTTAACACATACTGACATCAACTTTGAGGTGAAGTTACTCGCTAACCGTACGAGATCCGACCTTCATTTCAAAAAACTCGTTAAAATATACCAATCGGACAACAAAATATGTGAAAATGAGCAAAATCTGAGATGGTCGAAAAATCGGCCAAAAATGGACCCCCCCCCCCCCTTAAGGAATGGGGGGGGGTACAAAAAAAGACTTTCCCCCACTTTGTCCAATTGGCCTACTTTTTGGCGAAGATATAGAGCATGGGTGTGGTCAAAAAATATCGGGTACTGAGATCTTAGCTGCCTTCCAGCCGTGTGCAGGCGTCGGGTTTATGTGCCCGACCCCCCGTTTTTCACAACTACCAACATAATTAATTAAAAATTTCTACTGACTGCTGGGCCCAAGCTTCAATGCTGCCATTCGCCAATATGATTTGGCACATATGTCCCTACCTGCAGAAAAATACTAGATGTCTGTATCTTATCTGCATCTCTGGGAATTACTCTTCAAAGTTGAAGTTTCGGCAAAAATTTAAAAATTTTTGGCTAACGAAGGAAAAATTTTATTACCGGTACGAGCTATAAGGCTGTAATTTAGCATAAATGGAGGCCCTATAGGAGTACTCATTTGTGCCAAATGGCAAGAAATTCTGCCGCGTGAAAAAATTTTTATGTCAACTTTAATCTTCAAAAATTGCCAAAATCGGCATTTTCAGTCTGTCGGATCCTGTGTAAAGGCTTTCTGCAGCCATAGAAGTCGCAAACCTTCACTAATCGAGCTGAAATCGTTTGTGGGTGTGTTTTCTACCACGCTGAGGTCAAATATCTCAAAAAATTTTAATTTCAAAAAAAATGATTTTTTCGATTTCTGGGGTGCCATTGCCCAAAAAAGGCGATTTTGGCAATTTTTGAAGATTAAAGTTGACATAAAAATTTTTTCACGCGGCAGAATTTCCTGCCATTTGGCACAAATGAGTACTCCTATAAGGCCTCCTTTTGTGCCAAATTACAGTCTTATAGCTCGCACCAGTAATAAAATTTTCCTTTCGTTAGCCAAAAATTTTTAAATTTTTGCCGAAACTTCAACTTTGAAGAGTAATTCCCAGAGATGCAGATAAGATACAGACATCTAGTATTTTTCTGCAGGTAGGGACATATGTGCCAAATCATACTGGCGAATGGCAGCTTTGAAGCTTGGGCCTAGCAGTCAGTAGAAATTTTTAATTAATTATGTTGGTAGTTGTGAAAAACGGGGGGTCGGGCACATAAACCCGACGCCTGCACACGGCTGGAAGGCAGCTAAGATCTCAGTACCCGTATTTTTGACCACACCCATGCTCTATATCTTCGCCAAAAAGTAGGCCAATCGGACAAAGTCGGGGCAAACCTTTAGTAGCCCCCCCCCCCTTAAGTCAAATGGTTTCTGCGCACAGGATTGAAAGAACAGCAGAGCTTTGTACAGCAAAAGGTTTTAAAAGAAGCCTGAATGTTTTCTTCTCGTCTTTTGTACGGTCTGTTCTACCAATTCCTTTCCCCAAAAGGATAGAATTGCAATCTGGTTGGTTGCTATGACCCCCCCCCCCCACAAAACGAGGACCCTTTGTTCAACTGCTCCCAAAACGGAACCCTTTGATGATCTCTCCCTCTCTCCAAATGGAAACCCTTTTTTGAGTTTAACCTAAATCTACCGTAAACCCCCTCTCTCTTCTATATACTGTATGCCTTCTCTCCGGATGAGGTTTATACTATCTGTAGAGCTGTTGATTAATTTTCCAAGGAGGGAAGTGCTATGAAACATCCCTTCCTCAGAAAAGGAACTTTCGCGTATTCTGGTCGAAGCACCGTTACGAAAAGCAATGAACATATAGGTACATTAACATTATTGGGTTGCCGCTTTTTCACAAAGGCAACTCTTTGTGCTGGGTATGTCCGTTATTTATTTATTGTTTATTATTATTCCTTGCCGTACATGTCCCACCTCTAACTTTTGATTGTCTAGACCGATCCGGCTGAAATTTTCAGTGTGAGATGGGGGTGACATAAAGTGCTCCCGGAAGTGCGGGCAGTTCGGTACTTCCGGTACTTAATGGCGGTTCCCGGAATTTTTTAGAATGGTAAGGGGGGACCAAGGGAAACGTAAAAATTTTTTGTCTCCGATTTCGCTCAAAAGTTGGTTATAGGGTAACTCAACCACGCTGATTTCGAAACTGAAATTGAAATTTCCGGAAAATTTCCGGATTTCGAGATATTCGACCCGGAAAATTCCGGATTTTGAAAAATTTCTCCAAAAGTGGTCAATATGGTATTCAAATGAAAGAGCTCGCCGAGCTGAACAACTTTTCTTCTTGCGACATTTTCCGGAAATGCGTCTAGCGAAAGTTATGGCCGAAAAACCGAAAATCCGGGAATTCCCGGAAACCCGGATTTGAACGGAAAAATTTTTTGCCTCCGATTTTGCTTAAAAGTTGGTCATAAGGTAATTCGACAACGCTGATTTCGAAACTGAAATCGAAATTTCCGGAAATTTTACGGATTTCGAGATATTCGACCCGGAAAATGCCGGGTTTTGAAAAATTTCTCCAAAAGTGGTCAATATGGTATTCAAATGAAAAAGCTCGCCGAGCTGAACAACTTTTCTTCTTGCGACATTTTCCGGAAATGCGTCTAGCGAAAGTTATGGCCGAAAAACTGAAAATCCGGGAATTCCCGGAAACCCGGATTTTGAACGGAAAAATTTTTTGTCTCCGATTTTGCTTAAAAGTTGGTCATAGGGTAATTCGACAACACTGATTTCGAAACTGAAATAGAGATTTCCGGAAAATTTACTGATTTCGTGGTACTGGACACATAAAATTTCGTGTTTATAAGAGGAAAAATGACAGCGGCAACCCATTCATGCCAATTTGCTTGTTCTTCTTAATATTAAAAGTACCTAGTATTGTCTTTGGTGAAATAAGTTTACTTTGGCTTTCTAATATGTCGACTGCTTCGACATTTCTAGGCGAAAAAAGATAAAGTGTTTAGCTCTAAAGTTCGAACTCGAGTGGGAAAGGGCATTGGGAATCTAACATAGAATAACCAAAAGATTCTCTCAAAGTAGCAAATATTGCTCACAATAATACTTTGTGTTTATTAAATTAAATTAGATAATTAAATAAATAAAGTTAAATCTGAAAGTGTAATTTAGGGAAATTTTTAAATTTTCCTCATCAGAAAATGAAACCTGATTCACTGATGCAGCAAGTTTAACATAACAAAGCGAAACTTTTGGTGTTTAGTTACCGCGCTGACGCTTTTACACCCATATTATGTTTACCTTCATTTTAAAGGTTCTCATAATGAAATTTTGACTTCGCCGTAAAGGCGCCACAATCTACTAGATAAACCGTAAATCTTGTTAATCAGGCAAAGTCAGAGATAATTCAGGCAAAAGTTAATCCAAAATATTGTGCTATTTTTCTCAAATTTTGCTAGGCACCATATTTTGCTTATTCATATATTGCTAGCCACTTATTTTGCTTTTCATGACACCAAGCTATACACAGCTATATCCAACAACACCACAATCATAAAGTAAGGGGTTTTCAAACGATGTGTAACTTATGTACTTAATACGTAGCTCCAATCACCTGGGGGCTGGGGCTAGTGTTGTGCATCGGCCTTGTCTAGACCGGCCGGCCCCAGGTCCAGAGTGGGCCGGCCGGCCGGTGACAGTTTCTGCGGCGTATTGCCTTAAACGTGCCTTCAAACCTGTCAATATCTTATATTTTTACTTTGAAAAGTGGCACCGGCCGGCCGTTCACGGGCCTGCAGCCACCGGCCGGCGTCGCGAGCTGGGCCGGCCGCCCCACGAAAAATTGGGCCGGTGAACAACACTACCTGGGGCAGACGTTATCAACGAATAAACCCGGATTATCGTTATGTGTTTAGAGATAGCAAAGTTAACCCAGGTTTGTGACTTAACCCGGGTTTAGACGTTGATAACATCGGCCCAGGAAACCGTTGAAGACGTACGATTTATTGTAGGTAAGGTGGGAGACCTCTTGATATGATCAACCTAAATTCATAATAATAAACTTGGGATAAACGGTAAAAAACAAATAAATTATGTCATTAAATCGTACCAATTCTCCGGTTTGATGATACCACAAACTGTAGATATCCGGCTGCAGGGCTCCTGACGAAAGCTGTTTCAGATGAGGATTGGTTGCCGATTTTGACACAATGATAGCGGCTAAGATCAAAGCCAGAAAGTGTACTACTAGCCACACCACAGAGCTTATCAGAATGAGAAACGAAAAGGGTGGGTAGGTGTTATGAATGGCCAAACTTAGTCGACCCCGACCAAAGTGTAACATTTCAATATGTCGAAATGTGACAACGGTTAGTACACAGGAATAGGTTAGTGTTCCACCGGCTGCAAAGACCATATAGGAATGACCCGTGACTTGGTTGCTACCAAAAGCCAGAAAGGTTAGGGCGCTGGAATTAGAGATCAAAATTTGCAGTCGAATCCAGCTGCGAAACCGAATGGCAAATCGCCGAAACTGGCGACGAAATTTCAGCAACCAATCGTCTAGCACATCAGAACTGGCCGCTCCCTTGTTTGCCAACTTTTCAGATGACATTAAGAAATTTCTGTAAGGTTGGAGGATGAAATCTTGGTAAAATCTTTTCTATTCCCCATGGAAAAATTAATGACTAAAGGGGGATCAATTGAACTTTATCCGGTGATGTCTAAAACCAGCAACAGCAACAGGAACAGGAATAAAAGTCTAAAATTAGGACCGGAACGGGGGTCTAATTTCAGGAACAGAGCCATGAATAGGGATCTGATTAACGGAACAGGAACGGGGATCCAACAGAACATGGATCTGATTTCAGGACCAGGAACGGAGGTCTAATTTCAGGAACAGGAACGGAGTATATTCTCAGGAACAGGACAGGAACTGTTCCTGCTCATGCCCTTAGACCGCTATTCCTGATTCTGTTCCTGAAATAAGACCCCTGATTCTGGTTCTGTTCCTGGAATTACATAGATCCCGTTCCTGTTCCGTTAATTAAACCCCAGTTTCTGGCTCTGTTCCTGAAATTAGACCCCCCTTTCCGTTCCCCATTTCCAGACTCAGTCCACCTGTTCCTACACTTGGTTTTTTTAGACCTATGTTCCTGCCTCAAATTCCTGGTTTTAGACACCACCACAGCCACTTACTTTATCCCCCTCCCCAATACAAGTTGGTCAACTTCAATAACTTAATGCACGAGGTCAACCCAACTTAGAGTATGATTTTTGCATCATTGGAATGCCTAAGATGTGCTCTATTTAATGTTGTAAAGCAGGGTGCCACAGCTAGAAGCTTACAGCCACAAGGGCAGAACTTAAGCTTAATACCAACAAAGTCACCGCTTTTTGGCATATTTGGTAGTTTTTAGCTTAATGTTTTATATAGCAGCAAGTAACTGCAAACTGCTTTACAGCATTTACAGAGCATATCTCTAGAATTCCAGCAATTTATAAATCATGCCCTAAGGTTTGGTTGGTTTATTGCAATAACTCACTGAATTTGACCAACTTTTGTTGGGGGTAATAAAGTTCAATCAAGAGTGCATAATTGCACTATATATAAGAAGAAGAGTAAGCCACTAGAGGGCTTCTCTTCTTGGCATTGCGTAACGGTGCTCCGCCCACAATACGCGAATGTTCCCCCGTTTGGTGGGGGGGGTAGCTCTCTTCGACAAAGCATACCCCCCCTTCGTTTTGTGGGGGATAGCAGAACAGCGGGCTCCGTTTGGGGGGGGGGGGGGTAGCCAACAGCCAATCAGATTGCAGAGACCCCCTCCCCGGTTGGGGGGGGGGGGGGGGGGGGGTAGAGCAGAGGATTTTTGCAGTTTTTATTCTGAAGGAAAAAGGGTCCCCGTTTGTGGGGGGGGGGTAGACAAAAGAGGTCACAGTTGGAAAAAGGGGTCACAACAGCCAATCAGATTCATCCAATCTTAGCCTGACTTCCTGCGACCCCCCCCCCCCCAAACGGGGACCCCATTCTGCTCATCCCCTGGGGACCCTTTCGCATACCCCCTCCCCTCACCCGCCAAACGGGGAGGGGGGTATGCTTGTCGACCCTCCCCACCAAACGGTGGAATATCGCGGTTAGAGCTGGAGCACGTTACGCAAATGCCAAGAAGGAGGCCCTCTAGTGGCTTAGGTAAAGGTAAAGGTAGGTAAAGGTGACCCCCTGAGAATATCTCCATCCCTGCTCAGGACAAGGGTGCCGGTGCTCATCCCCGGAAGACAGCCGTAGAGCCAGGAGTGTCACCTCAAACCGTGATGACTACATCCGTGGAAAAGGGGCCGGCCCTCAAGGCTTTAAGCCCCACACGGACCTCCTGTTACCTTCCCACAAAGTAGTGGTACCCATTTTACCGACCAATTAAGGATGGATAGCTAAGGTTGGCTAGAGCTCACGGCGAACCGATATGTGCTTAGTCCCTTGCTCAAGGGGATTTGTGAAAGCTTTGTGGCAGCGGGGATTCGAACCTCGGACTATCGGATCCGAAGTCGAACGCCTTAACCACTCGGCCGGCACGGCTTACTCTTCTTCTATAATATTAAGGAATAAATTATGGACTCTTGGTTCAATTGATCCACCATGGCTTATAGACTTAGCTAT